>JASDQU010585537.1:45291-61879 GCA_032191745.1 Picea mariana | reverse complement strand
GATAATTTTGAAAAAAGAATAAAGGAATATTACGTTACAATGGAGGAATGAGTATTGCAAACATACAAGCTCAAGGCACAAGGACAAGACTAATGTTCTAGTAAAATGATACTCGGGAAAAATCCTCCGGCAACCAAAGGTGTTAAAACGCAGATGCAAATTGTCACAAGGCTGTTGGATAAGGTATGCAAATGCGGTTGATAAAACAAACAATGGTAACGTCCTTCGATGTAAGTTTAATGAGCCCAGAGAAGGTAATATCGATGGTTTTTCATATTTAGAGAGTCTGAAAAAACATAAAAGGAGACTCCACTGGGGTACCTTTTTCGACAATAGTCTAATCGGTTCGAAAAAGGGGTAAACTAGCACCGATTAGACGTCAATTCAAAACCATTTTAACGAGTGTGACATGGACAAGATCACTCGACCATTTTTTCACTTTTAAGGAGTCTGAAAAAAGCTTAACTATGGACTCCATCAGGATATTCTTCTGGACCAATTTAACGAGTGTGAAAGAATAAGGTCACTCAGCGATCTTTTCAATTTTAGGGAGTCTGAAAAGAGCTTAACTATGGACTCCGTGGGGGTTTCTTTTTCGTAAGTTTAGTCCCTCAAGCCCGAAAAAGGGATAAAATCATACCTGAGACTACTCTTCTAAAGAACGGAAGTTCTATAGAGTATACCTTTGTTCGTACAGTTGACTATTCGGACTGAAAAAGGGGTAAACTACCGCCAGACAGACGTGACTTAAAATTTCAATTTAACAAATGTGAAAGGCCACAAGATCGCTCGGCAATCTTTTCATGTTTAGAGGGTCTGAAAAGGGATTAAAAGAAGACCCGTTTAAGGAACGTTCTTCTGGACCAATTGAATGAGTGTGAAGAAACAAGGTCACTCGACAATCTTTTCATCTTTAAGGAGTCTGAAAAGGGCTTAAAGAAGACTCCATAATTGTTGCTTTTCTCAGTTAATCCGGACGAGATCGAAAAGCATAAATGTAGTTTCGCCGGATGTTGCTTTTGGATTTCAAAGCGAGCTTGAAAAACAACAAAGGTAGCTCATGATCGACACTTTGTGGGTTGATGTCGGGTATCTCCTCGTAAGACCAAGCAAAAATGTCACGGAATTCTTTAAAAAGATCTGTGTAAATGTGAATCTCTTTGGGGGAGCAATCCGCTCCGACGAAGATGTTCTCCACGATGCCAGGGTTTCAGGAGATGTTGTTTGGTATAGTTTCAGCGATAGTCGCCATATTGCCCTTAAAATAAATCTCATGTGTAGCTAAAATATTAATAGGACACAGCTGATCTCCCATCATGGTCACGGTGAATTATCCGGCTTCGATTCGGCTTAACTCTGGGAGAAAATACAATCTGTGATGAAGATCTTCCCAAGGTTTGTCCGGACTAGTCATTGCTTCGATTACTGCTTCATCAGAAGGCAAGACTAAGTCTAACGAATCGACGTTAGCGAGAGAACCCTGAGCCCAAATAGGCTCTAGACGTGGATCTAACTCTTGTGCAGGAGTCAAATCAGTGTTAGCTGAAGCTTGCTGGACTGAAGAGTACGCTACTTCAGCAGTAGAAAAGGGCATGGACATGCCTGGGTGCCCTGTCTCATCCATCGTGGCTGATGGGGAAGGAAGAATCCATGGATCCTCGAAGTACGTCGTGCGAAACGACTAAACTTTAAAAATCTCAACCTTATGGTGATTAGATATAAACTTGATATCGTCATGAGGAGGTGGGTAATCGAAGGTATCCATCAAGAATGGGCACAAACCAACTCCTACGTTAACGACACATGGTTGAGGATTATCAATCATCAGGACCGTGGATGCCCCCAAAACTGGGTTAGGTCTGGAGAAAGACAATTGATCAATGGTCACTATCTGGCCCTCGTGTGGAAACAAAAAGACTCAAAACATTGTAGCAATTACGGCTTGCATAGCATAAGTCCATCTCTGTCCTAACAAGAGGTTATAGTCGAGGGGAGCATTGACTACCTCTACTTCGACACACACAGTTTTCCCTCCTAACTGCACAGGGAAAGAAGGAACAATGCCATGTGGCTGGAATGAATGACCGTCAAAAGCAGTGAGGAGAGTAGGTGATGGAGACAAAATGAGCTGGTCAATGGCCTTCCAACATGCCAATGACATAACGCATGTCGAGGTGCCCTCGTCGACCACTGTGTAGAAGATATTTCGAGTAAAATTTTTCATGGGATGAGCCACTACTATCTGAAATGCTACGTGGTAAGGCAGACGAGGTTTTAAGTCGGTTGTATCTAACATGATGGTACCCAGATTGCAAGTCTCAGTGGAGCCCAAAGTGGTTAACAAGGCTTTCCTTTGAGCAGGGCAGATTTGGAGGACCTCCAAAGTAGACATCGCACAAGGGGTTTGTGATAAATCTTCCACCACAAAGTAATTTTGGCCGACCCTTGCATTTGGGTTGTGAGAATCTTTTTTAAATGCACCTTTTGGAATGTGTGTCATTGTTTCTCCCAACGTCTTCTCAATCTGTAGAGGAAAAGATGGGAGATCAGCTTCTTTACCCTTCTTAGAAATGCTTGGTTTACTATAATTGTGCGCTCTAGTTGATATGAAAGCATCACCCCTAACCATATATACGTTCACGGACGAGGGGTTGTTTGGAGGTGGGAGATTTTCTTGGCTGCCCCCTTTTGTGCTTGCAGAGGCTTGAGTTAGATTTTTCCCATGTTGAAAGGGATTAGTCAACACTACTTGCTGTTGCTGTGTGACAAACTTTTGGGCCTCTGCAAGTCGAGGACATAGACGGTTCAGGTGGTCTTCCACGCACAAGTTGCATGGATACCTTGCCTTCCGTTTTTCAGTGTTGTCCCCGCCAACAGTATCAGTGGGTTTTTTATCCCCCTTACCCTTTTTTCGTTGTTTTTTCTTCCCTTCAGGCTACTAGGTGGCCTTTGGGTTAGTCGATTGCACTGTGTGTACTTCCGACGTTTGGGTAGGAGGAGTAGCCAAAGCAGTAGGTTGGTTGGCCGCTGTGTGTTGGATGGATAATTGTTGCAACTGCTTTGTCAATTGCTCAGTGGGCTTGGTTTGTGCTGAACCAACAATACCATAGGCATGTGGTCCAACTCTCTGTCTAGTTTTATCCAGTATTGAGCATGGCGCATCTGGAAAGATGTTGTAAAATAAACCAGACTGAGAATAGATGAGATCAAACTGTTGAGCCCTCATGATGGCATCTTCTTCGGATAAAACTCTGGATGTTGCGACATCTTTGGATAACTGTGGGACCAAAGACTTAAGGAACCACTCAAGCAGGAATGATGGTGGGACTGGTACCTTAATTAAACTCTTCTGGCATCTCCACTCTCAGATGTGATTAGAGATATGGTCCGCAATTGTCTGTTTGAAATTAGCGAGCAGCTCTGTGCCAGCATCGTATCTCACAGGTAACTGGAAATGGTTAAGGAAAGCCATCGCCAGCTCGCCAAAAGAAGAGTATCTTGAGTGATCGAGCTCGATGTACCATTTCGCAGCACTCCCAATGAGAGTACATTGAAACAATCGCAACTATACAGAGTCATCTTTCAATGAGTTAGATGAGCACCAAAGATGAAAGGTAGTCACATGATCACCTGGATCTTCATTAGGCTTGGAATTGAACTTTGGAATGTATGAAGGCAACTTCATCGGCATAGGAGGCCAATGTGGATCGTGACAAATGGATTCATTCAACAACCTTGTCAAATCTTGCAAGTGTAAAGTCGCCAGGAATGGTAGTTTGGGTTGCTGTTAATAACCTGGGAAAAAGGGACCTAGGGTTTGACTGGCACCAGGTTGCCAGGAAAAGTTTGGCTGCTGGCCCAGATTCTGGTAGAAACCATGGCCCTGGCTAGCGTACAAATTTTTCATCTGTGGAGACATCATCGGCTGATTTCCCAAAAAGGACATAGAGTGTTGGGCATGCATTGTATTCGAAGGGATTTGGGAAGGATTACCCCATGCCGGTCCCGTGGGGATAGGCATAGTAGTATGTCCGGGGTTCCATTGATTGTGGAAAGAATTACCCCAGATTGGCATTCCAGAGGAGGGAACGGATCCTTGCCCTGAATTCCAAGGTCCTGCTATGTGTGCCCCCTGTGCAGGAATAGTACCCTGCATAGGAGTAGATTGTCCAAAAATGGGGTTGCCCCCAGTTGGGAAAGAGGCTGATGAGAATGTGTTGTTACCAAACACTTTGTTCCAAGAAAACGGTGTCGAACCGACCGACATACTATGTGAACGTGGTCCTTGACTCCCCGCTCCAAATAAACTATTGGGTGTAGATTGCCCGGTGGATTGCTAATGCAATCCACCGAGTGAAGGGGACGAAGGAGGGGTATGACCTCCTCTGTAAGGAAAAGCGTTAAAAGGGACAGGAGTGCCCCCTAAGTGACCTTCCAGAGGAGTGCTAGAGCTCCATGCCCCCAGACTCAAAGTCTATAAAGTGGAGTAGGAAAGTGCAGGACTTATACCCGAACTAGGCATCCCGTATGAGAACGGAGGGCCTATCACACTAGGTGTGAAGGGGTTTGTGGCCTTTGCCAAAGACGGGTTCAGACCACTGTGTGAAGTAGTTGCAGTCGAGACCATGGTGGCTTGGACCGGTGATGATGGGTTCAGAGATGACCCTCCTGTGGTGACAACCATGGTGGGAATTGAAGAATTCCCAGAAGAAGTAACATCATTTGTTTCCATTGTTGTGTGAGGCACTGTCTGGCGCTCGTGAAATTGAATTGGTACAATAAAAGGTGCAAAGAAATCAGTGCTTGAGGTTTCAATTGAGCTAAGAGCGGTTGCTTCAAGGTTCAAAATGGTCAATTCCTTTGGGGGTTGTTCGGGCACAATGGTTTATAACCCGGTTACTTCAAAAGACCCTTGTTGGTCTAGCTTCCGCTTTAAAGGTGGCGGGGGTGGCTCCAGTGTAACCGGCGGCAGGCCAAGAAGCCTTCATGATCGGTGGAGCTCAGGATCCTCCACTGTGTGAGAATATCCAAGAAACTCTAAGGTAGTCTAAACATTCAAAAGTAACACACATTAAAAAATAAGTTCCTAAGAGATAAGACAAGCAAACACTAAATTAATTGGAAGAACAGTTACAAGAGCCAACACTAGAGCAACTTACCGGTGCAAGTGAAACTCGAACATGGAAGCACCCTCCACGTATACTCTACAAAGCGTGGCCCGATGTCTATCCTAGGTACCATGGTATACCCCCACAGTCACCTATGTATGTCCCTAAAAAGATTGGCAACTAGGTTGCCAGCATGCGAACAGTCACCAGGTGGGTACAGTCAAAATTCGGGTAGACCACAATGAGCAGGGTATCGAGCCCGAAACCTGTCAAGGGTATCGAGAGAAAATGGTCCGGAAGACAACTGAGGACCTCGAACAGATTCAAGACCCATGAAGCCCCGTGGCAAATGAAAACGACGGAATCCCAAAACAAGCCCTCTATATGTGTTCTCCACAATGATTGGTCCGGCTTTGGAGGGGTTATCTCCGCTACCTTTCCACACGCGACCTCGTGTTTATCCCCTGTGTTAGAGGGGGGTCCCGGATAACTTCCACGAAACTGGACTTAGACACTCCCTATCTCATACTTCAATGTTTGGTTTTGAATGGCCTTGAAGAGTTTTCTCTCCAACCTAATCAAAGGCCCTAGTCCTGAACTAGTTTGTGAACCCTACAAACATAAAAGTCTAGTAGATTTTAAAATTAGCGTTTCTTTTATGGCTTTGTATTATGTCAAGGGATATGGAGGTGAAACTGATGGTGTGTAAAAGAAGAAAGAAAAATATGAATAACAAAGCTGGAAACAAAACTTTTACTGAATGCAAAATTTCGAAACTTTTCAAAAAATATTTTTAATTTTTATAAGATTTTGGACAGAAAACTCAAAGGAATTTCACTCAACTACGAGCTACTTATGATCTAAGTGAACTGCAAAAACTTATGAAATAAAATAATTTTCCCTATCTAATGATGCAGAAACACACTCTTCAACCAAAGAAGAAAATGAAAAGGGATTTTATTTATTTATTTAAGTGCTAGTAAAGCAAGGAAGGGAAAATATCGACAAGCAAAAAACCAAGAAAAACAATTTTGGATTAAAGCGCAGATCGCAAAGAATTAGATTAAAAAAACACACAAAAACAATTTTAAAAACAATGACTCTCACGCTTGCCTAAAAACCGTAAATTTTATTTTTATTTTTCTGACAACGTTTTAAATGAGAAAAAGTAAACTAAGGGTAAAAATAATCCTAAGCTATTGATTGTTCAAATAGAGATTCAAACACCTGAGAGGAATACTTATTATCAAAGGAGGGGATGACTTCCCCACCCTAAACAAAAAGTAGCCTGTACAAGCCTGCAACTCTCACGCAAATAGCACGCGTGCGAACGTGTGCTGAACAACAACAGAGGGCGTGTACACGCGGGCTGACCTTGTACAGGCCGCGTGTATATCTAAACTCTAAGAAAAAATATGAAAACAGACAGACCAGACCAGGAAGAGACCTCTGGTATTGATAATCAAGATCCCTTGAATGCTTGGATACTCTTTCTAACAGAAAAAAAAATAATGTAAGGAAAAATAATAAGGAAAAAACAATCTGATATAGGATTGTTAGCAAACAAGACTCAGACAGAATTTCAGAAAACCCCCTGAGAATGTGTGATTCTAACAGGGAAGAGAAGGACTACCTCTGAGGTTCTCTGAACTCTTACAAAAACTGCTACCTCTATAGCTAGCGTTCACACGTGGGCTATAAGAGGATAGGGTGCGGGTACATGCATGCAGGCCTTGTGCAAGCCGCGTGTACCTCTGTGGGTCCCGAAAAACACAGCCAATCAAAAGTCAGGGAAAGATGGTATGGAAAACTAGACTCCTTGCTAGCTCAGACCTTACAGAAATGAAAAGAAAAGACAGGCAAGAAAAACTAGTCTTTAAACTACCCAAAAACTAAATAGAATTCCAAGAACCCTAAAGAGTTATTTCCCCAGTACGGTTGCCAATTCTGTTGTTGGGAAAAACACCCTACAGACTAGAAAATAGAGTTTAGAATTTGCATGCAGATATGACCGAATAGAAATTACTTTCTACCTTCATCCCTAGATTTAAATCCCCTTTTTTTAGTAAGTGCATGGAAAGATCAACCTACCTTGTTACCGACGTTTGATGTCGATCCTCCATTGTGCTTGATTACTTTTTCACAATGCTCCTTCCAAAGATGACCTGCATTCAAGACGAGCAACAACTATTCATGCATGCTACTTCTATACTAATGGGTTAGAAATCAAACATAAACTAATCAAACCATAGAAAGTTCATGAATTGGGACAGGAAAAGCATTCTCTTTATTACTTAAAATGAGTCAACTTACAAAAGTTGATGCCAGCCACCACTCCTTGAACCTGATCCTGGGATCCCCTTCTTCTATCCTTCAACTGCTTTGCTTTAAATCTCCTTTGGCATTAGGAAAGGCTAAAGGGTTGGGACAATGGAATACATAAATGGGCAGAGTTTCTTTGCTATATTTTTTCCTCTTCCAAATGGTACCCCTACCCCTTCTTTTATAGGCTAGAAGGAGCTAGGTATTTGGACGAACCCTCGGCCATGCATGGCCGGGAGTTTCAGTTAACTCACCCATAGTTTTTTGTTCCGTCGGCAAGTTTCCATTTTTCATGCTTTTGTAGGTACATGCGGGCTGTTTTGAGTCAGCCAGTGTGTACACGCGTGCAGTAATGGGTTAGGGCGCATGGGCCTTTACACAAGAGGACTTTCAAAGAGTTTTTTCAGTAGAGTTTTGGCAAAGAAGGGATATGAGTTGGCCTGATGCCAGGTAAGCATATGTGGTGCAATTTAGGGTTATAATAATGTAGAAACACAGGTGAACATTATGCCAGAAAGTACTTGGGAAATTTTTTGAAAGCCTGCTATGATTCCTTCATTGGGAGGAATAGGATTATTTAAAGGAAATTTGATAACCCTGTGTAGAAGACTTACTCATGTACCTATGAATGCTCATGGAGCATCGATGAAAGAAGAATTCGAGGTCATTAAGTTTGTTGAGAACATCGCCCCCTTTGCACTTTTTTTAGGAAGAACCTGGATTGAGAAAGATCAGATCCGAATGAAAGAAGAAGAGGAAACTATAGAAAAAAAGCAACAATTAAGGGATTTTATGGCTAGGAGAATAACGTGCTTAATAGAAGAACATGAGGACAGGTAGAAGAAAATGAGGGCCAGAGACCTGGCTACTGAAGTTGAAATAACACAAGAAGGCTTAAAGAACCTATCCATGCAGGAGAGTAGAGCACCTACTCCAGAAAAAGTAAGAGAAAAAGTATTACCCTCGAACCCTGTGAAAGACATTCAACAATGTGAAGTTACTATACTAAGAGAAGATGAGAACAATAATGGAAAGAGGAATACAAATATGCATATCACAGGAAATAAATCAAGAAATCTTAGTAAGAAGAAAGCAAAGATAGAAAAATTGCAAGAGGTTCTAGAGAGGACTTCGCAGAAGGAAGGCTTGCAGAACTTGAACCTCATCGAAATAGCAGAACAACACAGACAAGAAATTTTCCATGACGAAGAAATATGACTGTTGGAGGCATCCTGATCGTTACAACGACACTCTAGAATGGGTAGAAACACAGTTATTGTCGAAAATATCGTCATTGGATCGTTGGGACCACGCCACAACGGATGGAATTGTATTGATTGAAGCATTCATGCCCATTGGAGGAGTCCATTATGACATTATCTATTTAACCCGTTGAATGTCTTACCAGGGACACTTTCACAAATTGTGATTATCTGAACCCATAGAGAGATAATTTATTAGAGGCAATGCTTATTGATACCTTGTCACCTGTTCTACTTACCTTGAGTGTTTGTCCTCTTATCCGAGATATTTGATCTCGAGCGTGTATGTCAGGTGACCTTAGAGTAGTGGAGAAATCTATCAAAGAGATTTTTATTGACATCATGGATGA
This sequence comes from Picea mariana, assembly GCA_032191745.1. Lineage (NCBI taxonomy): Eukaryota > Viridiplantae > Streptophyta > Pinopsida > Pinales > Pinaceae > Picea > Picea mariana. The sequence continues at coordinate 52,837 of JASDQU010585537.1, read as the reverse complement.
GAAGGTCATGTTCGCAGGAGCACAAGCCTCATCAACAAGAGGATTGCAAGCCTCCCCATCGACTACACGTCGATCTGGGCCATCCTGAACCGCAACAGAGAAATGGAGCAAGCATCATGATGACTTGGCGAATGCAAATCTCATCTCGTCGGTCCTTCCCGACTATATCCCACCTCTGGATGTCGTGGTTAGTCACGACAATGTCCTGAGGGACTTCGAATATACACTGATCACTTCATACCTCCCAAAGGGGATACACATAGTTGGACCGCAGTTAGGACAAATTCTAATGCTAAAGATCAATGATTTCAACTTGGGAGACCGCAAGAATTATAAAATTCTTGCACCACATAAGTACTTGACAAAGACAACAGGGAAGAAGTTGAAGATAATCCCCCAGCCATGGACCATGGACATCGCAACATCAACAATCCTTAATGTGATGAAGATACCACACTTTAGCAGACATCAGGATTTTAACGTGTGCATTAAACTCCTCCCGTCGTGCTTCCATGGAGGTTACCTGTGGTTGGATATGTGCATAGCTGTATATTTGGCGTTGATTCACCAGATCACTGGATTGAGCATGCAGGGACCAGAACCTCAGGATTTTTACTTAGGGAAGGTTGTCGATTGCACCTTGGCGCAGTGAATAAAGGACACCTACGACGATGTGGATAAAGGAAAATGAGGATATAAGGTAGCCTCCATCCAAAATGGTGCAATCCACCTAGCTTTCCAGTTGATCGCTGGTAAGATCGTCAGGAAGAACAGACCAACGCAGGTCATGGGGTTTGATGTCAACCTTGTAGGAGAATGTGTTGAATGAATTCATATGAAATGGATGAGCTACCTCGTCAACCAGTTGGAGAAACATTGATGTGAAGTGCAAGACCAGGGATACGAGTTTCACTTCAGCTGGTTGTTGATTCTTGTTTCCTTCATCGCTTGGGAAATGCCGGAGGGATCCAGTTTCCTTGAAGTTGATTCATATGAACTGTTAGCACTAGAAGTCACCTCCAGATTGCATTGGAGGTAATCCTAGTACCCATCAAAGTTTTATGTCACAGTTTTTTTTCAAAGAGGTCAAATGGGCGCAGACTCAAGATGATATCATTTTAACTCAGAAAAACGGACTGGTATGCACATGCAAGTGAGGTATGGAATCAAATTCAGCCAGTAATTTGGAGTAAGGGTGAATAGAGGGAAGACTTTAGTGAGGAGAGTGTAGAGGTATGTTGTGGACATCAGGTCTCCCAACAACATAAGGAGGAAAAACTTAAATGTAATATCCTCTTGAATTCAAATCTTCAGGAAACTGAAGAATGTAAATAACGAAACTGCAATCAAACATACATTACAATACAGTCAAAACAATCTTTGTGAATCCATCAATCATGGACACTTCAGTATCAAAGGAAAATAGGATGAAAAAGAAGCTGACTTTCATTAAATAAGAAGTCTCAGATCAAAATACATAACCAGAGAACCAAAACCTTCATCAAAATTTTATAATACAGGAGCACTGCTCAACCATTGACCTTAACAAAATATCAAAATTGAGTATATATACTCAAAACTACTGCAACTACTAGGAGCGTTATTGGACCCTGGCATTCAAATCTTCCAGTTGACACCCGCTTCGTAAGACTGTGCGGGCATTCTTCTTTCAGACACGAGCTCAGATTAGCATGGGTTTTCTAGGAAAATATGCTCGTAAGAGTACCATGGACTGATGGTTCAGTCCCCAGGGTTGGACCTTCCATACCTTCCATTTATGGAATGAGTCAAGGTTTCAGCCACCACTTTATTTTTCATTAAATTCCACCATCAAGATCAGGATGAGACTTAACGCCAAGGTATCTACCATGATTTTCCAATGACCCTTCGAGTCAACCCGACACCTTGAAACCATGATGGTCTCATTCTTTAACTCACATGGGCATCTTCAACCTTTGATGCAGGTCTCATGAAATTCACACTCTTTTCTTTGCACTCCCAAAGATCTTGGTGCCAACTTCTTCTTCACCACATTTTTCCTGCATGCGATCTCGGGCCATGACCATGGGCCCAACTCCTAGGTGCATCACTATTTCGCATTTTGGGGGACCTTCACATCACTTGACTACAAAATCCTGATACCCAATATTGCAAAATCGACTGACTCGGATGGACGACTGGATCTGCTTTGCATCCAATGGCTACAATTTATTCCTCGGAACTCCACCTTGGTCGGCTCTATGCTATGGGCACCAACCTTTCCTCCTAGACCTATTTTCCATATGACCTCAAGCTGTGACCATGGGCCCAACTCCTGGGTGCATCGCAATTTTGCGTTTCGAGGGTTTTCACATCGAATGACTACACTCTCTCGATACCCGATATTGCGAAATTTCCCTTCTTCAGATCAATGGTCAGATTTTCTATGCATCCGACGACCACGATTTCTCCCAAAACTCCCGAATTGCACTTCCGCGAACCATCAGATCGACTGCCACTTGTCCCTATGAGATCCATGGTCCAAATATAATCTTCATCGTATTGGGATTTCATGTCTCGGGAATTTTAAAGGATACTCACCTCCCTTCTCCTGATTCTCAAAGATCCAACTTTTCTAGAGTCAGATCAACGGTCCACGAATTTCCTCGATCCAATGGGTTAGATCATTTCACAATTTTTCACTTTGCGAGTCCTTACGACTCTACCCTTGGAATTTTACGACTCGCGAAATTGCGAAATCGTTGATCCTGCACCACGTGCCCTTTTGAATTGAACGATCCAGATCATTTCACAAGTTTTCACTTCACGAGTCCTTACGACTCTACCCTTGGACTTTCCTGACTCACAAAACCACGAAATTGTTGATCCTGCCCCACGTGCCCTTCCCAGCACCAATGGCTAGAATTGACCTCACGACTTCTAACCTCTATCCGACATTAAACTTCACACAACTTTATGATCTTGATCGCCTGAGGACCACAAATATGGACTTCGAATGGAATCTCCTCCGCTGAGAACTGAACTTGCTCACTCACTTTATTTTGAGTCTATATTAGACTGCTCTAAGTGTTGCATTTTGTGTGCATGGTTGCCACTTGCGAAAGAGAAAAAGACAGGGCAAGGGCATAGACTTAGGTAGAAACCATAAAACCACATAACTCTGATAAGTTCATGTGATAACATTTGGCTCCACAGGGGATGGCATGCTCCCTGTGAGTTGCCAAGAACACGTAGTTTCAGTGCCTAAACTTTGGGTTATGGAGTCTATTATTTAAAGCGAAATAAACATAAAAATAGGAACGATATTTACAATGGTGGAACGCCAGTTGTGGATTTAAACAAAGAACTTATTCAAAAAATGCTCGTTTACAGGGCCTTCAAAAACTTCATCACCCTCCAAATTCTGTAACCGGTAAGTATTATTTGGAAACCTCTCAGAGATTTTGAAGGGGCCGATCCACAAGGCATCAAATTTTCCATGCTTGCCTTTGTCCTTCTTGGGCACATCCCATTTTAGTACTAGATCTTCTAGCTGGAAATCCTCCTTTCTTACTTTTCTGTCAAAGGCTTGCTAGATCTTCTGTTGATGTTGATGTGCTTTTTCCAGTAACTGCTCTCTAGCCTGCTGCACTTCCACCAACTGTTGTATCCTTCTGATCATATCATCAGGCTCTCCTTGAAAGTCTTAGAATAATTTTTCCATGGGTAAGGCCAGTTGAGAAGGAAAGATGGCCTCAATTCCATATACAAGCTGAAAAGGGGAGACACCAAGATATATCTTTGTTGTTACTCTGTCAGCCCAAAGAGAAAACTTGAGCTTTGAATCCCATGCTTTCTTATTATCCTCTAACAATATTTTGATGATATTTATAAGGCTCTTGTTAGAGGAATCTGCTAGTCCATTCCCTTGAGGGTAGTAAGGAGTTGAGTAAATCAATGCAATCCCAAACTGCTCACATAATTGAATCAATGGTTCGGCCTTAAAGGATGTAGCATTATCAGTGACAATTATTTTTGGACAGCCAAAACTTTCTATAATATCCTTAAGAAAACCAATGATTACCTTGTGAGAAGCGCTCCTTGTGGGAATAGATTCTATCCACTTGGTAAAGTAATCTATGGTAGTCAGGATCCACCTGTGCTGACCACTAGAAGTCAGATGGATCTCCTTAATAAAATCTAGGCCCCACTGCTGAAAGGGTCCTAAAGCCACCACAGGCTTCAAAGGCAAGGACTTGAGCTGCTATTTTCATGAGAGTTTCAGACACTTGACACAAGCCCTGATTTTATCACAAACATCAGTGAATAGGCTAGACCATAAATAGCCATCTCTGAGAATATTGTAGGTTTTGGTTCTCCAGAAGTGATGTCCCCCACGCAAACTATCATGAAAGTCAAATGTGATTTTTTGGGCTTTCTGTGGGTCTAAACATCTCAACAACACCCATAGAGGATATTTCCAATATAAAACTTGATCAATGAGGAAATATTTAATTGATCTGAGCTTTAAATATCTTACTTTTCTTTTTTCCATGCCATCAGGAGGTTGTAACTTCTGTAGAAAGAAAATGATGTCCCTATACCAAGCACATTCTGCTAATGGAGGGAAGACTTGAGAACTCGTATCAGACAACTCACCCTGTTGATTTTCTGAGCAAGCGTTGATGAAATTTATCCCCAAGTCTTTGCAATTATTTTCAGCCAGCAACTTGGCTAAACCTTGACCCTTAACCAACTTAGTGGGTCTTATCTCCAAGTCAAATTAAAGGATTTTAGCAATCCATTTTCTCCTTCTCCTATCTATGTCAGGCTGAATGAGAATATCCTTCACAGAAGATGAAGGGACATATGAAATGAACTTTGAATGGAAAACATAGACCCTAAAGGATTTGAGAGCCTTAACCAGGGCATAGGCCTATTTTTCCATGATGTCATATTTTAGCTTTGCATCTCTCAATTCCCTACTGAAAAAGGCAATGGGCTACTTGAACCCTTCGTCATTATTTTGCAACAAATCAACTTCCACGGTGTCAAATGAAGAAAAGGAGAAAATCATAAAATCTTTGGAATAATCAGGGATAATGAGCACAGGTGCTTTGTTCACGGCCTTCTTTATTTGATCAAAGGAAACACAAGATACAACAGTCCAATTTATTTTGTTTCCTTTCCTCAACATGATTGTAATGTCCTTCACAAGTTCAACAAAATTAGAAACAAACCTCTTCAAAAAACTAATCTTCCCCAAGAAAGACTGAACTTATTTCTTGGACCTAGGAAGTGCGAAGGTTTGGATGGCTTCCACCCTGCTGGGATCAATCTTTACTTTGTCAATTGATACTATGTGCCCCATTAATTTTCCCTCCTTCATAGAAAACAATGACTTCTTGGGATTAAGGGAGAGACCAAATTTTCTGCATATTTATAAGACATTTCTCATATGATGACAATGTTCTTTATCATTCCTAGAGAAAATTGTAATGTCATCCAGATAAATAACTACAAATTTATCCCTTTCCCCATTGAAGGTCATGTCCATAGCTCGCTAGAAAGTTGCTCCTGCGTTCATCAACCCAAAGGGTATCTTGGCATACATTAATGTACCCCATGGAGTGGTGAAAGATGTCTTCTCTCTATCCTCAGATAAGACATAAATCTAATTGTAGCCAGAAAATCCATCAATCATAGACATCCTGGATGCACCTATTACCCTCTGTAATATGTGCTCCATCTTGGGCAAGGGGTAGTTGTCCTTCTTGGAGCTTCTGTTTAGGTTTATGAAATCAGACAAAGTCTGATTTTTGCACTCTTATTTCTCACTAGGACCAAGTTATCCACCCATTTAGAATACCTTAAAGGAACGATAATTTGAGCATCCAAGAGCTTCTTTACCTCTTTCTCCATGATAGGTAGGAGCATGGGGTTGATCTACCTCAGTTTCTGCCTAAATGGTTTGGCCTCTTCCTTCAATGGGATCTTGTGCTCAATGATGCTTGTATCGTATGTTCTTAGATTTTTATATGTTCAAGAAAATACATCAAAAAATTCTTTTGATATCTCAACATATTCAACCCTTTGCTTCTTTGACAGATCGTTAGAAAACTTGACAAATTTTGGATCTTCCTCTGTACCAATATTGCATTCCATCACCTCAACATCATCAGTGGAACCTTTAACTTTCACTGCCACATCATTTCCATCAAATATATTTCCATAGGGACTAGTCCCTTTGGAATTTGATTGCTAGGAAACTAAACAATATGGTCACTAGCGATTTTATTCAAGAAAACATCAGCATGAGGCTTACTTTCAGAATCCTGATCTTGATCGATATGTAGTGCATAAAACTCCTCAACAGTCTCAATGAATATTTTGATCTCAAGATCATCCTCAAATACTTTCCAATGCTTCACATTGTCAGGTATAGAGGGTCTGTAATTTACTTCTACATCATACCTGAGCTTTGGTGGAAAAGGGACTCTGAAATTCATTGCTGAGACAGCCAGAGAATTAGCCATGATGTTTTCTTCTCTTGGAATAAATGAAATGTTGAAAGCCAGGAAAAAACTGTCAACAAGGTCCCGCACCTCATTTCTATAACTTCTTAGTCTGGGGTGCTTAGCTTGGTATAGATTTCTGACTTGATGGACAATTAAATCAACATCCCCAAATACTGATATCTCTTCAATTCTCATGTCCTTTGCAGCCCTCAAAACCTAAAACGAGAGATTCATACTCTGCCACATTATTGATAGCTTTGAATTCTAACTTGTAGGATAGATTTATAATCTCTTGAGCAGGCGAAATGAATACCAATCCAACACCAACACCTTCCTTATAAGAGGCTCCATCAAAGAACATTTTCCACACAGAGGTGATGGGAGGGGAATTTCCATGAACAACAGTGGGCTATTTTCTAATTGAAAGAGGAGGCTCAGGAGCATCAGTGAGTTGCAATAAACTAGATCCCAAATCAGTGTCAAGTGCAAAGATGGGATGATTGGTGGGTTTATTTTCATCACTAATAATATAGGCCAACTGGGCTTCTCTGTAAAGTCTTCTATGCTCCCCCCAAAACAAAAGAACAGTGGCATATGTGAAGTTTGTTTGAAAGGTTCCCCCAAGTATTTTTATCCAAGATCTTGACAATAGCATGTCAAAATTGGGGGGAACATCAGCCACCACAATGTCCATGACCACACTCTTCATGGGCAACTGGAACAAGGTGACAACCAGATCCTTGATGAACTCGAGACATTTCACTTTCCTAGAGTCAAAAGAATATAAGTCATGGTAAGATTTTGTGATTTATAATCCAAGTTCATCCATGACAATTTTGGGCATGAGATTATGGGATGCCACCAAATCCATCAGACAGTTGTGCAACACCTTATCATGTATGTTCAGTGAGGTATAGAAGGGAGGAGATGAATCATATCTGTCTTCCACTAAGGACCCAAGATAACTGCTGGATTTTAATCTTGCAAACTGACTGAGTCTGTGGAATGAGACGTGGGTTCAGACTGGAATAGTTTAGAGAGGATCCTTT
>JASDQU010585537.1:0-13871 GCA_032191745.1 Picea mariana | reverse complement strand
CCTCGTTACGTGTCAGTCACCTGTGTGGGAATTTTACTTTCACGTGGAATCCCACCACCTTTAAGCCCTGACAATGGGGTAAGGACCGTCGCCTTGGCACCCACTTCCCCAGCAAATCACATCTGAACCAAAAAAGTTGATGGCGTCCCATCTTTTGATGGCCATCATGTCATGCTCCCCACTAAGGCTCATATGCAGCTTTAAAATCCCCACCGCCTGTATCGTGGACTATCTTTCAAAACTGGGAAAGCCCTATTTTATAATTCATATCCGTTTTGGAAAAAAACAGAACAACGCCTGCATATCTAGGGTGGCAATAATTTTGCATGGGATTCTCAGCCGACAAACCGCTAATTGCATTAAACTTCAATGGCCTCCTCTGTCGGTCAGGGTTCCAAATACTGCTCGGCGCGGCCCACTGAATAGAGTATCTCTCAGGCAAGAAGCACGGATCGAACCCATCATCTGTCCATCCTTGTTTTGCACCCAGACAACATAGTACAATTATGCGGCAGAATCCCTGATATTGCACTTCATAAATCCGATTGTATGTTATTTCTTTTATATAACTGTTTTGTAATCAAACGAGAAAGCTGTACTACTGTATGGGAAAGCAATGGAAGCGGATAAGAGTGCAGTTTCAGTTTCAATCACTGTTTTTGACTTTATCATTAAGCCAACCGTATATACTTGCAGTACGTCTTTGTCTTTGAATTTACATGACTCTAAGATTTAGATAACGAGCACTCGAATTATTTAATGGCCATACCTGTTGCCTGGATAAACTTGCATCAAAACCAAACGGAAATGTAAAAAAAATTATTGGCTAGCTATTTTACGAAATGGCTTTTTTAATTTGAATTCGGTCATATAAATTTATATGAATTACTTTTTTTTATTATTCAGAATCTATTTCTGAATGTAGAAATGGATTCAGCATGTTGAAAACTTTCAGGATATTCGGATTTTATAGAAATAATCATTTAAATCTAMGAATCCAAYAATTTTTCGCGGAATTTCAAAATATCTCCTGAAAAAATCTTCATTTCCTAAAACTTTAACCTACTGCATAAAAAAAAATGATAAATAAATTATACATATTAAATATATTTATTTAGATATTTTATTTATTTTTAAATATATTGRAAATTGAATATTTTTTTTCATAATCATTTTGACTAAATCTAATTAATACCATAAATATATTTATAATAATTATGTAATAATTATTTTCCATTATTTACCAAAAAACTGTTTTTCAAATTGGTTTAATGTAGAGTTGTGGCTTTTATAAAAGCTTAGAAAATATTAAAAGTCCAACCACTTTTAATTGGTTGGATGTCTCACTCTTATTTCTATAAAACAAAAGTTTTTTTCAATATGATTAAACGCTGAAAGGTGGCTTACGGCTGTTAAATTTACTGCATGTACTGTAAAAATGATTGGTGATCGTTGGTGACGTCAGCATAGAAACGCGGCCACCAAGCGTCAGTCGCCAGAAACATGAAACACGACCACCAAAGTTAGTGAACACAGTAATTTTTAAACACGATTAGGTAAATGTAAAAAAGTAAACATATAAACTGATGTCTTTATAACAACTCGGAAGTTATATTTAATCTCCTCCATAGAAAACGTATTAAGAACTAAAAACCTATTAAATGTGCCCATTATCAATAGGTGTACACCTTTCTACGTAAAAATAAATTATGTAATAATTATTTTTCATTATTTATTAAAAAAATATTTTATAATTTTTTTATAAAACAAAAATTTACTTTATATGAATAAACAAAATAAATTATGTAATAATTATTTTCTATTATTTATCAAAATCTACTTTGCAAATTAGTTTAATATGGTTTACCAAAACTATTTTGCAAATATTTTTATAAAACAAAAGTTTACCTCATATGAGTAAACAAAATAAATTAAATTATATAATAATAATTATTCATTATTTACCAAGAATTAGTTTAATATGATTTAATGTAGAGTTGTTACATTTATAAAAGCTTAAAAAATATTAAAAGTCAAACCACTTTTAATGGGTGGAATGTCTCTCTTATTTCTATAAAGAAAAGTTTAACTCAATAGGAGTAAACAAAATAAATTAAAACTAACACATATATAATTTAAAAAATTCACCATAATAAAAAATATATTATAACAAATTAAAGATATATATTATAGCTTCATCTTTTAATTATTAACCATTTAAATTTTGTATTTTAATTTTTATATTAACTAAATTTAAAATTGAAATGAATTTATGTTATATTAATTTTAATATTATTTCTATAACAAACCATCTAATTATTTATGGAGTTTTCAATACTATTAACATTTCTAACTTTATTGATATTGCATTTACCTTTTTTTTCTATCTAAAACCCTCACATGTTTAGTAATAGACTCACCATCTCTTTCACATATGGAAATAAAGATTTGCAACCAAATTGCAAAACTCATTTAATAAAAACACTCAATACTTGAAAACACATTGAAATCACCTTTCCAAATTTGCATCACCCATTCCTCTCACCTCTTTATCCTTCACTCTTCATCTAATAAAAAAAAATAAACAACTACAATTCAGTTCAAACAATGAATAATTTCACTTACACTCTTCTTTCTTCAACACAAGTGCAAAATCTTTACTCGCAAACACCTTCTTAAAACATTTATTTTAACAACCCACTACTTCAATGTCTCTTCTTTCTCCATTAAATTTCAAAATTTTGAGCCATGTTGAAATCTCTTCTTAGAAACTATGTTGAGAAACTATGCGCATTCGTAGAATTTCCAAGATATCTTGGCTTCTCACATGGTCATTATCAGACTCATACCATGGGAAAAAGTTATCAAAACTCATACCATGTTAAATCATAAGAAAACGTGAAGCTACAATGATATGGATAGAAATTTTAAGAAAATGAAAATATACATAATAAACTTGCAAATTTATTTTTATTATGCACCATATATATAAAAAAATATCTTATTTACAAACAAAATCTAATCAAATTTTTAGTTGGTTAAATGTCTAGTTGTACTATTTTCAACAAGCAATACATGCACTAAATCCAAATGATAGCTAGCATGATTGCATATTTGAATATAGAGATAAAGTATAAATTAAAATAGTAATGGTGCAATGTCTTCAATATTGTGTATGTTATTTAAGAAATCTATTAATAATGTAATATGAAATTAAGACTATTATTTTAGAATAATAAATCAGAATGATAGCTAGCATGATTGCATATTTGAATATGAAGATAAATTAAAATAGTAATGGTGTAATGTCTCTAATATTGTGTAAGAAATCTATTAATAATGCAATATGAGATTAAGACTATTACTTTAGAATAATTGATGAATCTTGTTTATCTTAAATGGATAAAATTATTAATGTGCATGTACTTTATATAAAAGTCAAAAATCATTTTTTTGGAATAACATGTTCTATAAAATAAATGTAATATGTTGCTTTTTAATGATTTGATATGATCTTCGCTACCAAAGAACACAATTTTATGAAGATAATACAAGAATAATATTGAAAGTAGAGTATTGTTATGAAAACCAAATTTTATTAATGAATTAAAGAGTGGAAAACACTGCAAAAATACATAGCAAAACAAAAAGACTATAATGATGATAGTTTTTCTTTGGGATTTGATGTGATGGCTATACTCATTCACAAAACACCCATAACAAGAGGCTAAAGTAGATATTATATTTTACAATAATTTAAAACAAATGTAAGAAGAAGAAACCCTAAAATGAAAGAACCATACTCTAGCATGATTAGTGGAAAATAAGAATGTTGAGTTGGACAAACCTAAGTTGTCCAAGAAAATGGGAATCCTTTCCAAGATCACAAATTTTCATTGTCTTCTCCATTATAGATATTATTTATCTCATGGGAAAAAACATTATAGAAATGAGTTGGGTCCTTGACCATTGGGCAGAACTACCCCCAAAAGAACATGAGAAATCCTTGAAAAATGAACCAAAAAATCAGGGCTCAAAAGCCAATGGAACATTTGTGAGATATTCTTCGATGGCCACCTACAGAATTCATTCCCCTTTGCATAATAACAGACCCTATTTTGTCAAGCTCTTGTATCAAATAGGGAAAATTTTGTTAGATATAGTTCATGGAAAACCACTTTTGTTGGTGAACAAGTTCCCTTGCTTTGAAAATTTTCAAATACATTCTTATGTCATTTTTCACATAAGATCGCATAAGAGTATCATGCAGTGGAAACACAAAAGATCAGATTATCTTGCAGTGGAAACACAAAAGATTAGATATGAATCATCTTTGATTCAGCTCTGACATGGTAGGTGAATATTCCCACTGAAACCCACGTACATGCATGAAAACCTGTACAAACCCTTTCATAGGACTTGCTCCACTCATACACTTTCTTCCTTCTGCGGCCACCTCTCTCTCCCACATGGTGGTGTGCTTTTCCCTTCCAAGAACATAAAATAGAGTCCTCAACCCTAGGCTAGATTTCCCACCATGCAGAATTTACCTTTGTTGAAAACACCAAGCCACCTAGCAAAAGTGAAAACATACACAAAAGCTATTATACCATGTCAGAGATGAACCGGAGATGAATCATCAACACAAAATTATTGACTGAAATTACATGCAAAAAAAACACAAAAGATCAAAGATGAATCATCAACACATATAAGACACAATATTTTTGTTATTGTAACCTTATCAAATTCAGAAATCCTGAGGGAAAAACCATCCCTCCCAACCAATACAATACCACCAAATCTGAGGACAACCTTTTCCTCTCATCCAATACAAATATCACAAAAAATATGAGGACAAACTTGTCCTCCAATAACCATACAAATCAGAAAACCAAACCTCAACACTATCCTTGAAATATCTTCTTCCCACAAATATGTTGTAGACCTCCTATACGACCTTCTGACGTCGTGTGTCAACCTTGTATGGACCTGCACCTACCTAGGAATCTCTATACAAATGTATGCAACTGTTACCGCTGCATCCAATGTACGTACGTGATTGTTCCCACTGCAACCCATGTATGTACATAATTGTTCCCACTGAAACCCGCGTACATGCATGAAAGCCTATACAAACCCTTTCGTGCGACTTTCTCCACTCATACACTTTATTCCCTCTACAGTTTCCTCTCTCTCCCACACGCGTGGTGTGATTTTCCCTAGAAAGAACATAAAATAAAGAGTCCTCAATCCTAGGCCATATTTTCCACCATGCAAAATTTCCCTTTATTGAAAACACCAAGCCACCTAACACAAGCGCACACTCATGTATGCTTTAACTCCATTCTTTCACTCTGATCAAATGTCACAATGACATATCTCCTTTATATACAAGTCTCATGAGTGAGTTTAGGAGCCCTTCTTAAACTCAACAATTACTTAGAATATTTTATTCCTCCTTATGGGTGTGACACCCCATTACTGTTAGAAAAGCAAGATCTCAGAGCAATAAAATAAAATAAAAAAGATACACAATACAATAGAGTCACATATATACGTGGTTCACCCAGTGTGGGCTACGTCCATAATATAAATTTCTAGGTCCTTCCTTTATTATTATCTAGCAAATGAAGGGATTCAACCTACAACACACTCGCTATAACTTCCTCTTATTTCTCTCATAGTCTCCTCACACAGAATACAATATTCGAAATGATACATAGCCGCAATACATTTCCCTCATAAAAGAGCGTTGTCTTATATGGAAAAAAACCCTAACATAACTTATACCATTAGATCTGCGACCTTATAATGAATGGTCTAGATTTACTATGAAATTACAATATACATTTACAAGGAAATTTTTCCTTCAGGGGCCCACTTGCCCCCGGACCCCCCATCTGAGGGGATATCCCTCCCAGACATCGTAAGGGGGGGTAACCCCCCCTGCACTCCCCCGCATGGATGAGTGTACATTCTTCTGGGGTGTAAAGTCTTCATGGGAAATAAACATGGTTGAAAACAAAGACCTCTGAATCAAGAAGATAATCAGGCTCCACAACCAACAATATCCCACTTGGAGACTAATTTCAACAACTCCACCATTATTGTATATGATGGACTATGATCCTTCTTGGACCTAGAAAATTTCTCATCTTCATCTTCATGCTTGAAGACCAACTGAAACTAAGCATGAACTCAGTTTCTCCCTGGTTACTCCCTTTGTTAATATGTTTGTAGGATTTTGGCTAGTGTGTATCCTTTCTAACTTAAAATTTCCATCTTCCAAGACAGATCGTATGAAATGGTACTTGATATGTATATGCTTGTTCTTCGAATGGAAGGTTGAGTTCTTTGAAAGATGAATGGCACTCTCATTGTCACAATACAACCTGTTAGTGTTATCGGACTAATTAGTAGGTGCAGACACTAACAGATCTCCCTAGACCCACCCGTATCTAGAACAAAACATGACAGGACATGACTCTTTCCCTAAGTTGTAATCATCAAATTAGCTAGTAAGGAGGAACAAGTGACATACCTTCGTATCACTTCCTTAAGTGTCTGTTGCTCCTGCTTCGCTTCGGTGCTCTCATGAGGTCAAGACCAAGACAACACAAACCAACCAAAGTGAAGATAGCAAAATATATTCAATCGTCAACTTATGCATATGATCAAGGAATTACACAATAAAGTAAGAATGACTTTATGGGAAAAGGACATGTCATTGTATCATATTAATTGAAAGTAGAAGATACAACATAATCGCCTTGATGTCGCAAGCTTCCTTTTAGTGACCCTTGGTTCCAACACACACACTTGCTCTGTACTTGCATGAAGAAGATCCAATTCCTCTTGATAGACCAACTAGGGTCTCCAAGCTTCTGTCTAAGCAGGGTTCTTCACACAATTCCTTCACCAATTCTTCAATTAATATTGCTTAACCTTTTCCATGAGAATCCTTTCAATATATAGGAAAAGGAGAGATGGTTACATGGATGAGGATGATCCCATCAAATCTGTGAAGTTAGTAAAATGACAACCATACGAATGCCAACTCATTTTCTAGAAGATTCCCTTCTAGAACCCTCAAGACTTTTTCTCTTTTCCAAGCTTAAAAACAAGTTCGCACCCTGTGTATAGAGCAAACTGCAAGAAGTTCGCACCCTAAATGAAGGAGGCCTGCGAGAATGAGGCATTCTYGTACCCTAGGCTATAAGCAGCCTAYGAACCCACTTTAAAAATATGTATTCTGGAAGGAGATAAATGCCACTTTTCTCAGGAGAAAGTTCTAGTTGGGAGCCTGAATACACCATTGTTAATACATCACCAAGATGACCAAAATCATGTGTAACAGAATGCCCCCCAAAGAATGAGGCCAGAACCARTGACAGCCGAAATACTTTGTAAACTGCGTGTGTGTGTCAGAAACYAGGAGTGCACCTAATCGGAAACCTGCAAACAACCAAGCATCAACAGAATATAATTCCAGTTCTGAGGTAGGCATTCCCATACTTAGATCACAGACAAACAACATCATGAACATAGGTCATGGCCACCAATCATACACCGTGGATCCATGCCATCAAGATATCGCATAGCCACCAAGAATACACTATGGATCTATGCAAGAAGATTCAAATTAAGACGACATAGCCACGAGACATACAAAGTGGATCCATGTGTCAACAAATTATACATATTCCATTGTAGCCTGGATCAAAGAAATGAGACCCAAGGTCTTCAATCCTGTCACCTGAAAGTACAAATCTAGCCATGTGATTACATGTGTCGAAGTCGAACATGGTAGAAACCACTTGATTACCGGTCATTGATGAAACTGTTAACAAGTGCGAGGGAAATCACCATTAATGTCAATGACTCCCAAGGTACACTAGTACAATCCACCGAATGTGAATAAATGAGTTGAGGTCGAACATCCAACGGAATCTTCCGATCAGGGGTCAATGATGAAAACCCAATATCGAAAGCGAGGAAACCTGCCATTGAGGCATGCAAGTTCCAAGGTACCAAATAATTTCTAAGTCTTGTTTCCGGATAATGAGCTGGAGTCGATGGAACAAAACTCGTCACAGGAGGGCCTTGATATATCCCCCATCAATGACATGAAATGAGTAACATATTTTGAAGGTGAAACAGAGTATGATGTAGGTTGAACTGGACATAGGGAAGGCTGACACAGAGAGATTGGACAACTACAGACGGCCGACGCAATAGAGGTTTCAGATGAACTTCTCTTAAACATATGAATGACACGACTAATGATTTGGCAGCACTGACTCAGAGATGACTCAAGATATGACCTTGTAGCAAGTCGAATGAGAGACAAATGGATTTTCCAAACCGACTTCAGATAATGAATAGGGGGGTGTCATGTTCAAGAGCGACACTTACTGCCAATAATATGAATACGAAAACACATCCCTTTCCCAAATTTTTCCCCACCATTTCTGGCGAGTGCCTCTTTATTTTTACACAAGCTTGAGGAGGATAACATATGCTTGTTGATGTAAGCTCATCCTTCGGATGAGTCCCTCAGAGTATGTTTAACAAACCCTAGGAAGGAGTGGTTCGGTCCCATTATGGGTCTTTCGATGTTTGTTTAACGAGCCCAAAGATAGAAAACTCGAAGGTTTTTCATGATTATAGAGTCTGGAAAAACACTCAAAAGAGAACTCTCTCAGTTTTTTTTTCGTAAAGTAGTCTGATGAGACCGAAAAAGAGACAAATTATCGCCCAACAGATGCTTTCCTCAAATACTTTAACGAGCGTGAAAATAGCAAAATCGCTTGGCAATCTTTTCATGTTTAGAGAGTTGGAAAAGAGCTTAAAGAGGACTCCCGGGGGTTCCTTTTTCGTATAACCTTGCTGAGCCCGAAAAAGTGATAAAAGTGTGCTTGATTATGTTCTCATGTATTTTCGAGCATGAGAACGAACAAAGACCAAGCTCAAGGTTTTGTCTAAAAACCATGAAAAACAATTTAAACATGCGATGATAAAGAGAAAATATCTGTATCCCTTCATATGGACATCGAAGTCGTCATGTTTGCAAAAAGTCGCACTTATAGGGATATTTAGGCATTAGGTTTGATAAACAAAATAATTATAAAAACCAACAAAAATGGCAAAAAGTAAATATAAGTGGGTAAAAGTTCTTTTACCATAGTCATTGTAACTTTGCCAAGATTTTAGCCCAAAACCCCTCTTTTTCCCTTGAATTTCGGTGCTCGATTATGGAAGGTACGAACAACCATTTGGTGAACCGTCTCTGTTAGTGAGGTAATCTCCTTGTCTTCTATCTTTTCATGGTTCAATTTTTTGTTTTCATTGGCAAATTTCAAGTTTTTGAGCTTGTTTTAGGGATAAAATTTGCGCTGAGGCGTTCTCGCAGGCTAGCCATACGAGACCTATGAGAATGCATGATTCTCGTAGGTGGCCCCAAAGGCACCTGCGAGAACCTCGCATTATGCTAAAGGGGCACCTACAAGAACTGCAAAATGAAAAAATGCTTTGGTTTTTGCTCGATGAAAAATGTGCCAAGGCTTGAAAAGAGTTGTTGACCWTCTTCTTATGATTCTTGTGCAGGCATTTGGCTATCACAATGGTTTTRGAATGGYRTGAAAGAGAGCATGAAGAAGATGATGCTATTGYCRGGAWTGACCCRGGCACCRTTKYCRCTTTACRAGAYTKTGGTCTCCTGAAATTCTTTTSGATCCCGGGTATGAGGGCCCAAGTSAGGYTGTTGGAGTAYCTYRTTCATATGTGRGACGTGGACCAACAAGTATTCCAYGTGGGGGTCCACACATTGTCCTTGGATATCGAGGATGTTTATTTYCTRACARGAYTGTCAYGRCATGGGTACCAYGCTAGMTTGACYGGTAGYCGAGGTGGTGGGCT
This sequence comes from Picea mariana, assembly GCA_032191745.1. Taxonomy (NCBI): domain Eukaryota; kingdom Viridiplantae; phylum Streptophyta; class Pinopsida; order Pinales; family Pinaceae; genus Picea; species Picea mariana. The sequence continues at coordinate 3,950 of JASDQU010585537.1, read as the reverse complement.
RCCTATGAGTGAGTATTGTCGTCAGTACTSTGTTCCAGAGGYRRAAAGAAGCAAAGGAAAGGTGYCCATTTGGGGGGTCCAGGATTTGACCCTTCRCACTATCTTGTTCACCATTTCTCGTATGGCTGGGAGCRCTGCTCCACACATGGATCTCCAGAGMTATTTTYAGTACGCCATAGAGTGTACTAAGCCTYGGGTYTTTAACTGGTCAGACRCAGTCCTTCRTAGYGTGAAGAGGCAGTTGACTAAATGCARGAAAGGYSACCTGAAGCAATTCGGGTACGGGTCACTGTTGGTGTCCTTCTTTCTTGAGAGGGTTCCCTTGCTGAGGTTGCAGGTTGAGTGGGGTTTACCGGCTCCAGAGGATCCGAGGATGTTGAGGTGGTGTAACCTCATGGCTCGACATGTAGCTGGACCAATCATCAAATACAATGATTCCTTCTTCAACTGGTTGCGGCCACAAATGTTGATGGTTGACGATTATGCCTATGCCGGGTTGGACTTCCGAGGGGATCCAGACTTGGCCCTACCCAAGGACACTCAGTGGGGAGATCTAGGTAAGAAGTACACATTTTTTCACTTTTTAAATGTTTTTGTGAGTTTTATCATATGCAAATGTTTTTATGTTTGTCCAAGGTCTAATCACAAAAATTCTTTTTTGATGACACAGACATGGGGCCTTATCGACCTCTGGGGACTTCTCCTATTCAGTGATGAGGATAGGTGGCTCCAATGCCATGATGGGACGCTGAAGATTATGAGGCAGTGGAACAAAACTTAGAGGGTTTGACTGCTGACATTCTGAACATGCCTCTCAGAGAGGTCCCGTGGCATTATCAACGTCATACGATGGGTGTGTCAGAATCTATTGGCCGAATGCTTCGTAGGGTTTCCCGGGAAATCATGTTTTATCACGAGCGTCATCCATGACGTTACTTTGTAGAAGCTATGAGATTCAGATTTTGAAATTTTGGTTCTTGGACAAAACTTTTTTTGTAAAAAACTTTTGATCGTTATATATACATATATACGGCTTGTACCGGCTTATCTTGTGTTGTGTGATACTTGTGATGTGATTGATTTATAAATGGCCCAAATGTCTGTCTAATACATAATTAGCTAATGCATCAGTTAATGTATTTAGACATCTAGGAATATGTTGATACTCAATATAATCAAAATAACGTTCCAAGAGGCGAATTCGCAAATATACCCATAATAAAGTAGGACTTCAAATAGCATAGACATTATTTAACTGTAGTACTACTAGCTGCGAATCGAGTCGTACAACCAAGTGACGGATACCAAGCGAGATAATATCAATCAATAATTCGATAACAGCGCTATACTCTGCAGTATTGTTGGTCACACAGTTGAGACACACACCTCGTAGAGTGATAAGTTCATTTGTAGGGGCGTAAATTGCCCAAGCAGCAAAAGTAAGGTTTTGAGTACTACGACTAGCGCCATCAGAGAAGCCAATGTGGGGTAGCGAAGACTCCAACATCTAGAAATCAAACACAACGTAACATAAGGGCAGAGACCAGATAATGAAAAAAACATACTACAGTAATACACAAGAAGTATGATACAATAAAATACAAGTACTTGTGCATAGGTGATCTTATGCATAGTACTTCTTTAAGTACAACCCATTTCTGGGTTCACTCAAAGGGATATCATCGTAATCTACTAACTCATAAGCTACTTTCTCCAAAACTCGTCTAACGATATAAGGACCTCGCCACATGGCTTCGAATTTTCCATCTCCTAGCATATCTCAATCTTGTTCTTAGAGGAGAACCAGATCTCCTTCGGAGAAAATGTGAGGCTTGACATGTTTGTCGTATTGGGCCTTGATACGTTTCTTCTAGGCTTCGATGACTAGGGCAGCGTCGCGTCGAGTTTCATCTAATCGCATGAGATACAACAGACGTTCTTCCTCGGCAGAAGTGTTTGGTAGGAGTTCGACGACTAGTTTTAAGGAGGGTATCTCACATTCAATCGGGAGGATGGCTTCTAGACCATAGACTAACTGGAAAGGTGTAAACCCAGTAGCAGACTTAATGGATGTACGGTAAGCCCACAATGCTGAAAACAACATTGTGTGCCAACTTGTTTTGTGAATCCCTATCATTCGTCGAAGCATGGTTATGAGAACTTTGTTAATTGCTTCAACTTGGTCGTTGGCTTGTGGGTAATAGGGCGTTGAGTTTTCATGGAGAAGACCCAACTTTTCAGTGAGTTTGGACATCATGAAGTTTCTAAAGTGGCTACCATGATCAATGACGATAGCCTGAGAAACACCAAAATGAGCTATGATGCGATTGAAAATGAATAATTCTACGGTCTTTCCAATATTGTCAAATGTCGGCATCGCCTCGGCCCATTTCGTAAAATAATCTATGGCTACAATAATGTATCCATGCCCCCCGGTCGAGTGGGGGTGACATGTCATGAAATCGATACCCCATTTCACAAAGGGACCAATGGAGACCACAGGGTGAAGAGGAGCAGGATGTGATTGTATCTTATGATTATAGGTTTGGCAAGCGTGGCATTTTTGGACAGAGATTATGCAATCGTAAATAAAGAAGGCCAAAAATACCCTGCTCATAAGATCTTCTGGGAAGTAGCATACCCGAACATAGGACCACCACAGGCTCCCGAATGGTGGTCATTTAAGGATTTCTCAGCTTTGTCAAATGTGAGGCAGCGTCGAAAAACTGAGTCAATCCCACGACGATAAAGAGTATCCCCGAGGATAATATATTGACGGGCTTGGTAGTGTATTCGACGCCGGTCAATACTGGACAAATTGGGCCGAAAAGTCTGGGTTTGGAGATATATGATGATATCACCATACCAAAGATCATTGGAACTAACGAGGAAAAGGATTCATCAGGTAAGGAATCAACTACTACATTTTCCGTTTCAGAGTAAGGAAAGTCGCATATCAACTCGACAAACACTAAGGACTTCTTGGACTTAGCTCGTTCGAATTCCAAGTCAAACTCCTGGAGCATCACGATCCATTTGGAGTATTTTCCCCCTAGCAATTGATGTGTGAGAATGTGTTGCATAGGGTTGCAGTTAGAAATTACCGTAGTCTTGCGAGAGAGGATATAGTGCCGGAAACGTTGAACTTCTTGGACGGCTTCCAAGGACAATTTTTAGACATGTAAATACTTGGTTTCGGTAGGTGTTAGAATTCGACTCAAGTAATAGATAACATGTTCATCATGAGAATCATCCTCTTGGACGAGAACCATAGCGATGGTGTAATCCGAGGCTGCGAGGTAGAGGAAATAATCGCGACTGTAATCGGGGGGGAAGAGAAGCGGAGCACGTGTCAGGGACAGTTTCAAAGCTTCGAAGGCTTTGTTTGCGATGGTATCCCATACGAACTCAGACCCCTTTTTGAGTAGTCGCGTAAATCCAAGAGTTATCTCAACATAGTTCGAGATGAAACGACGAAGAAAGATTTTTTTCCCTTGCAAACTTTGTAACTGGCGAAGTGTAGAAGGAGGAGGGAGATTGAGAATCGCCTCGACCTTTAAAGGATCTACCCTGATCCCTTGACGTGAAACAATAAAGCCTAGAATTCGGCTGGATTCTACGCAGAAAACGCATTTGTGAGGATTCAAGCGTATATGGTAAAACCGACAGCGGAGGAAAATGGCTCAGAGGTGGATTGGATGATGGACCCGATGCATGGAATGAGTGGGTAAGTCATCAAGATATGGCTGCATGATGTTCTTGATATCATGGAAGGCATAAGACATAGTGCATTGAAAAGTTGCGCCAATGTTCTTTAGACTGAAAGGAAGTTTCCAATAGGCGAAAGTTCCCCAAGGACAAATAAAAGCGGTTTTGTGTTGATCCTCGGGAACAATATTGATTTGATTATATCCAGAGAAACCATCCATCAGAGAGAAGATTTCACTTTC
>JASDQU010585536.1:32874-49818 GCA_032191745.1 Picea mariana | reverse complement strand
AAGCATGTCTGGTGCAAATTAGGGTTATAACAGATGCCCCCTAATGTGTGAGGTCAGACGAGCATCTGATGGCCGAAATACATTAACAATCTTCACCAACGTTCCAAACAAGTGAGCCCAGGGACCAGAAATCGGGAGGTGCCTTCTGCAAAATAATAATTGTCTCACCGAGGCGGGCATACCCATGCTCGGGATGAAATAAAATCATGGCTACCAATAAAATACATTGTATATCCATGTCATATAACTATATAAAGTGTAGCCACGAGCAATACACAACGGAGCTACATCTCGAAATCAAAAAGATATACATGTAGAGTATCCATCTTCTAGAAGCTGATAAGGCCTGATGGCTGGAGATGAGGTCTTCAAAGCTCGAGAAACAACTTCAAAATATTCAAAACTCGGGTAGGAGTGTAATATGAGTGTACGAATTCACTACCCAGAGGTCTTTGACGGCTCGTCGGTCATGGACTAGAGAATCTTGATGATCAGACTGAAGGCTTCATTGATTTTGAACAAAGACTTGATTGGATTTTGAGGATGGTTGAGCATGACGGAAAGAGAAAAAATGCAGAGGGGTCGGCTCAGGCTTAGAAAAACTTCCCTTGGATAATAGCACGACAAAAGATGAGACTCGGGTAGCATGGCATTAACATAAGTTTACGAGGCAGGAGGCAACGCAAACTCTCCATATGTTTGGAAGAATAACCAAACGGAGGAGGACACAGCTCAATGTAGCAGAAACAACTTCCTAAGGTCATATTAAATCCCAAGGTTTGATGAACAAATCGAAAGATGTGCTTTATCTAAGGGCGACTCATTGTGCTGCCAATACAAAGAAAATACTTTTCCCTTCCTCTTTTTGGGGTATATTTGATTTTTTTGTCTTTTTCAATAATTTTGAAAAAGGAATAAAATAATGTTACGTTACAAAGGAGGGATGAGTGTCACAAACATACAAGTTCGAGGCACAAGGACAAGACTGATGTTCAGAGTAAGGACCCTTGAGAAAAATCCCTCATGGGGCCAAAGGTGTCAGGACGCAGAGGCAAAGTGCTACAGGGCTTGCGTATAAGGCATGCTTCAGATGGTTTAGTTGAGAGCAACATGGAGTCGAAATTAAACCAGAGACACAGGTATGCACATGCGATTAATAAGACACACAATGGTAACGTCCTTCGATGTAAGTTTTACAAGCCCAAAGAAGGTAAGCTCGGGGGTTTTTCATATTAAGAGAGTCTGAAAAAATGTAAAAGGAGACTCCAATGGGGTACCTTTTTCAAAGGTAGTCTAGTCGGTTCGAAAAAGGGGTAAACTAGCACCGACAAGACGTCTATTCAAAACCATTTTAATGAGTGTGATAAAGATAAGATCACTCGGCAATTTTTTCATTTTTAAGGAGTCTGAAAAAAGCTTAACTATGGACTCCGTCAGGAATGTTCTTCTGGACCATTTTAACGAGTGTGAAAGAATAAGGTCACTCGACGATCTTTTCAATTTTAGGGAGTCTGAAAAGAGCTTAACTATGGACTCCATGGGGGTTCCTTTTTCGTAAATTTAGTCCCTCAGGCCCAAAAAAGGGTTAAAATTATACCTAAGAGTACTCTTCTAGAGATCTGAGGCCTATAGAGAATACCTTTGTTCGTACAGTTGACCGTCCGGACCGAAAAAGGGGTAAACTACCGCCAGATAGATGTGACTTCAAATTTCAATTTAACGAGCGTGAAAGGCCACAAGATCACTCGACAATCTTTTCATGTTTAGAGGGTCTGAAAAAGGCTTAAAAGAAGACCCGTTATGTTTTGGGAGTTCCGAGGGTGAGGTCAAGAGTGATAAAGAGTCATGTAAATGAGGCTCAAACTCATAATCAGGCAAAACTAAAAGGACTCTAGAGCCTACAGTCATTACTGACAGCATGGAAACCATAATGCAACTAGGATCTACCTAGGGCATCCATGTTCCGGTAAGCTCTACCACCAAATCTCGACACTTCTAAAGCAGCAATGATGGTTCTGTGTCGCAACCTAGTGGGATCGATCCTATGGAAAAGGGATAAAGACAACGAGATACAAAAGTAGGGGTGGAAACCTAACTTATATGCTCAAGTTGACCATTTGAGATTTTTCCCCACGGACAGTCAAAAGTGACCCAAAACTCCAAAAAATGTTCTGATACCTAAACGTAATTTTCCATAGAAACTCTTGAATCACTCTAAATGGTTTTCAATTTAGAGAAAATGATAAGGGGGGCCAAAAAAAATGACAAAAAAGGGCCAAAAAGTCTATACATAGAAGTTGGTAGCTCATTATCACCATTGTTGATTTGGAAATTGACTCTGGAACCAAAAACCCCCTTTGGTAAAAGTGGTGATTCTGGGAGCTACAGTGAACGAAACGACCATCCGTCTGGACCAAGTAAGTATAAACTACCTCCTTTTGCCTTTTAATTCTTTATATATGCATTTAATTTGGTTTTTTGGGGGGGCATCGACCTCTAAAAGGTCGGCCCTAGGTCCACGTGGGATGTCTTATGATAGCCCGCGTGTACACTCTCTCTGTCTGATGTCAGAGTGTGTGTACACATGACTGTCATCACAATAGCCCATGTGGACCCTCCAATGAGTGCAAAAAAAAGTTTAAAAAGCAAGGGCTAACCCTCTAAAAATTTTCCCATGTGCAGGATGTATGTGCAATGGAGAGAACGCGAGCACAAAGATATTAGCGCACTAGTTGGGGAAGACCCTAACGCTGTGGCAGCGTTAATGCAATGTGGCTTGCTCAAGTTTTTTCTGTGTCCTTTCATGAGAGCACAACCTAGGCTGCTGAATGCTTTGGTTGAATATTGGCACCCTGACGCAGAAGCTTTTATGTTAGAGGGGAAGTCATTGGTGCCCACTACAGAGGATATATACTTTTTGACTAGCCTCTCTAGGAGAGGGGAACCAATCAATTTTCGGACATTTCCTTCTGGGACTCACAATATATTGGAATTGATAGGACTCTATTGTGAGGCGGGTAAAGACCGATCGAGTTCCCAGGTGCCAATAAGAAGGATCACCGATTTATCACTGCGGGCGATTGTGTTGCTTATTGGGCGGATGACTGGTTCTGTGGCTCTACATCAGGTGTCCCATGCACAGATGAACTGTGCAGTCCAGTGCTTAAATGCATAGATATTTGACTGGAGCACCACACTGTTGGATTGTATGAAGAGGCAACTAACAGATTTTCGGTTGCGGACGCAGAGGAACTTTGGGTTCGGGATGATTCTATGCTCTTTCTTCTTTGAAAGATTTCCTAGTTTCAGTCCTCGAGTGGTGGTACGAGGACATCAGGCCTCTCTTCCTGCGGTTTGAATATGGGTAGTGTTGCTGCCATGACAGGGTGGTGAAAGGACCAATGAGTCATTTGATGATGATTTCTTTTCTTGGTTGTCGTGGCAGATCCCAGCCATAGAGGATTATCCTTATGCTAGGATTGATTTCTCGAGAGATCCCGAGATCCCTGTACCTCCAGGTGAGGAGCAAGGTGAGATGGGTAAGTTTGCATCATTTTTTTTGTGAAACATATATAATTTTTATGTTGTTTTTTATATATGTCATTTTTTTTATACCAGAGTATTTGACAGATATGTGTCTATCATGTGCAGATGTGGGACCCGCACGACCTATGGATTATGCGAGGAACAGGTGTCGTCCTCAGCCAGGGGCCGCACCTACTGCCGCAAGGGGACCAGCAGCAGCAGGAGAGCTTCCAGCCGGTGAGGATGAGAGGGTTTTTATATGATTAGAAAGAAATTTTACCTCGCTCACTCGCACCATCCCCATGGCAGAGATTGAGGATCTGCCACCATCTATGCAGCCTCATGTAGTGGGGGCACCACGGATGTGGGTCCGACTATTTCGGCATTTGGAAAATGCTGTTGATTATTATAACAGGGCCCATAGGCCCTCACCTTAGTTAGTCTGGACTTTTCACGTGCCTATAGCTCTACTTGTATATATTTTTTTAGGGCATAAGCCCCATGACTCGTTACTGGTCATATTTTTGAGGCGCTTGCGTCCACCTATGTACTATGATGATTATGATATTATATATGGATTTTTATGTCTTTTTGTGTCTTATGGATCATATTTGCCTTTAAAAATGTATTTACATGTTTATGTGTATGTCTTTTTATATGTGTGCGAGATTCCAGTCTAAAATTTGATTAGCTAGAGTATCTGCAACTTGGTTTAATCTCTTAGGAACATGAAAATATGTAATATAATCAAAGCTTTGTTCTAAGAGACGTACCCTAAGGAATCGTCAGTGTAAAGTCAGATCATGAACACGGTAGACTCTATTTAACTGAGACACAACCAATTGAGAGTCTAAATAGACCCGGAGATGAGAGATACCAAATGATAGGGCAGCACGAAGCAACTCAATAACTGCACTGTACTCGGTGACATTGTTTGTGGTGTCGACTAAACATATACCTCCTGAAGATAATAACTAGCCCCGAGGTGTAAAAATTACCCAAGTTGCAGAGGCAAGCCTCCGAGTGTGCCGGCTAGCACCGTTTGTGTACCCAATGAACACCTCTGATTCACTTGACATCTGCCACACTGACAAAAGATAACATCAAAAATGACACATCCATAAAACTAAAAGAAACCAGAAAGTAATAGTACAAAGACTATACATATGTTACAAAAAGTTACCCAAGGCGACCTACCTATGAGTAATACTTCTTGAGGTAGAGCCCATTTCTAGGCTCCGCCAAAGCATTTCCCTCAAAGTCAACCAGATGATAAGCACCCTTTTTTAGGACCTCTTTTATGATGAAAGGTCTAAACCACATGGGTTTGAACTTGCCTGCCCCCAGGGGGTCCTTATCTTGGTCATAGACCAGGACAAGGTCGCCTTCAGAGAAAATTCGAGGATGAACGGACCGATCATACTGACACTTGACTTTTTTTTTGTGATCCTCGTTGGCCAGGGCCGCATCACGACGCTGCTTAATGAGCCGCTCAAGGTATAATAACTGTTGTTCAAGTGGAGAAGTGTCTGGCAGTAACTGTACTGCCAATTTTAGGGATGAGATCTGACATTCTATAGGCAAGACTACTTCCAGCTCATAAACGAGTTGAAAAGGTGACAAACCGGTTGCAGTCTTAACAGACGTTCAGTAAGCCCATAATGCTGAGTATAACTTCAAATGCCAATTTGACTTGGCTGAGTTGATTGTTCGCTATAGGATGGTCTTAAGAGATTTATTTACAACTTCCACTTGATAATTTGCTTGGGGGTAGTAGGGTGACGAATGTTCTTGCCACAATCCAAGATTTGATGTTAATTCGGTCATCATTTGGTTCTGAAAGTGACAACCATGGTCAGTGGAAATCTCTCTCGGGACACCGAACCTTGCGATTATCTGGTTGAACAAAAAGAGAGATGCAATCTCTCCATCATCTTTAAACGTTGGCATAGCTTCGAACCACTTCGCAAAGTAGTCTACAGCTTCAATGATATAATGGTGCCCCCTTGTTGAAGGAGGGTTGCATGTAGTGTAATCAATTCCCCACTTGGTGAAGTGACCAACTGTTATGAAAGGAAACATGGGAGCGGGATGTGCTCTCATCTTCCGAGAGAAGATCTAACACGAGTGGCACTTCTTGACCGATTTGATACAATCTTTGATTAGTGTCAGCCAGAAGTAACCGGCTCATAAAATCTTTTGGGTTGTTTCCAACCCAGACAAATGACTGCCACATGCTCCAGTATGGAAATCGTTAAACATGAGTTTCTCTTCTTCATGAGTGAGGCATCGGAGAAGAACACAATCTACCTCGCGACGATAGAGAGTTTCCTCGAGGATGAGATAATTCTTGGCCTGATGATGTATACGGCAACGTTCATCACAAGACACAGAGGTGGGGCACTTCAAAGTCTGGAGATAGACTAGAATATCTCCATACCAGGGGTCTGAAGATGTTATCAAAAACATATCTCTTTGAATAGGCGATTCTTCGGGCACAACATCACCTGACTCAACCAGAAGTTCTGAAATAAGTTCTGCGAAGACCAGTTACTTTTTGGATTTCGTCGAAACGAAATCTAAGTCAAATTCCTGGAGGACGACTATCCATCTACTGATCTTTCCACCTATTACCCGTTGTGTCAACACATATTGAAACGGATTCACAATGACAATGACGGTGGTCTTGCGAAATAGAACATAATGATGGAACTGTTGAACAACATGGACTGCTGCCAATGCAAGTTTTTCAATATGAGAATAATTGAGTTCTGGTCCGACGAGGCCTCGGCTCAGTTAATAGATCACATATTCTGAGAGAAAATCATCTTCCTGAAATAAGACCATGCCGATGGTTGACTCTGATGCAGCCAAGTATAATAAGAAATATTTGTTATAGTTGGGTGGCCGAAGCAGAGGGGCAGTTGTGAGGGCATGTTTCAATGCTTCGAAGGAGCATTGAGCAGCATCGTCCCAATGAAAAGGAACATCTTTCTTCAGTAAGCGCATAAAGCCCTTCGTGATCTCGGCATAGTTGGCGATGAAACACCTCAAAAAGTTCGCCTTGCCCTGTAGACTCTGAAGTTGAAGGATTGTGCGTGGGGGAGGCAACTGAACTATTATCTCAACCTTCAGAGGATCGACCATGATCCCTTTTGTTGACACTATGAAACCTAACAAACATCCTGATGTTACGCAAAAGCTGCATTTGTTTGGATTCAAGCGAATCCGGAAGTAGCGACATCGCTCAAAGATAAGTCGGAGGTGTGTGGGATTATTTGTTCTCTTTCAAGATCGAGATGCTAAATCATCTAAATAGGCCTCGATTATATGCTTGAGATCATGGAAAGAAAAAGACATGGCCCGTTGGAAGGTAGCTCCAGCATTTTTGAGACCAAAAGGCATCTTACGATAGGAAAATGTACCCCATGGACAAATGAATGCAGTTTTGTGTTGGTCTTCAGGCTTGATTTGTATCTGAATATATCCTGAAAAAACATCCATGAAAGAAAATGCCTCGCAACCTGCACATTCATCAATTATTTGGTCAATGAATGGTGTGGGAAAATTATCTTTTGGATAGGCCTTGTTCAAATCACGGAAGCCCGTACATACGCAAATCGTGCCCTATTTCTTGTTGACCAACACAGGATTTGACACCCATTGGGCCAAATGGATAGGATAGATAAAATCGGCTTTGAGCAGTTTCTCAACTTCAACCTTAATGGTTGCTGCTTTCATGGGATTAACCGGATGAAGCTTCTATCGAACTAGCTTGGCATCTGGATAAGTTGTGATTTCATGTTCGACTATTTTTGGATCAATGCCTGGCATTTCCTGATAAGACCAAGCAAAAATGTCGCGGAATTCTTTAAATAAATCTGTGTAGATTTGAATCTCTTCAGGGGAACAGTGGGCTCTGACGAAAACATTCTCCACGATGCCAGGGGTTCTGGAGATATTAATCGGTATAATTTCAGCGATAGTTTCCATATTACCCTCGACATAAACCTCATGTGTAGCCAAGGGATTGATAGGAAAAGACCTATCTCCAGTCATAGTCAAGGTGAATTCCCCTGCTTTGATTCTGCTTAACTCCGAGAGGAAGTATGATCTATGATGGAGATCATCCCAGGGTTTGTCCGAACCAGTCATTGCTTCAATGATTTCTTCATCCAAGGGAAAGACTAAGTCTAATGAATCGGTACCAGCAAGGGAACCTTGAGCCAAAATAGGCTCTGGGATCGGATCTAACTCTTGTGCAGGAGTCGGATCTATGTCGGCTGAAGCTTGCTGGACTAAAAAGTACGCTGCCTCTACCATGGACAAGGGAATGGACATACCATTGTTCCCTGTCCCTTCCATCATGGCCAATGGGGAAGGATGAATCCACGGATCATTGAAGTAAGTCGTGTGAAATGACGGCACTTGGAAAATCTCAACCTTATGGTGGTCTGATATGAAATTGACATCGCCTTGAGGGGGCGGGTAATCGAAGGTACCCATCAAAGATAGGCACAAACCAACTCCTACGTTGACGATGCCCGGTTGGGGATTATCAATCATCGGGATGGTGGATGCCCCCAATGAAGAGTTAGGTCTGGAGAAGGACAATTGATCAATGGTCACAATCCGGCCCTTGTGTGGAAACAACAAGCCCCAGAAAATTGTAGCAACCACTGCTTGCATGGCATAAGTCCAACTCCTACCTAACACGAGATTGTAGTTGAGGGATGTCTTGACTACTTCTACCTCGATGCACATGGTCTTCCCTCCTAACTGCATGAGGAAAGAGGGGATGATTCCATGTGGTCGGAACGAACGACCGTCAAAAGCGGTAAGAAGAGTAGGTGATGGAGACAAAATGGGTTGGCCAATGGCCTTCCAACATGCCAATTACATGACGCATGTCGAGGCACCCTCATCAACCACTGTGCAGAAAATGTTCTGTGTAAAATTTTTCATGGGGTAAGCCACTACTATTTGAAATGCTACGTGGTAAGGGAGATGAGGTTTTAATTCAGTTGTATCTAACATGATTGTACCCAGATTACAAGTCTCGATGGATCCTAAAGCTTCTAACAAAGATTTCCTCTGGGAAGGGCAGCTCTGGAGGACCCCCAAAGCGGACACCGCACAAGGGGTTTGAGATAAATCCTCCACCATAGAATATTTCTAGGCGGCCCTTACATTTGGGTTGTGAGAAGCTTTCTTGAATGCACATTTTGGGATGTGTGTCATTGTTTCTCCCACAGTCTTCTCGATCTGGAGAGGAAGAGATGGGATTTCAACTTCTTTTCCTTTCTCAGAGGTGCTTGGCTTACTATAGTCATGTTCTCTAGTTGATATAAAAGCATCACCTTTCATCATATACACATTCGTGGATGCAGGGTTGTTCGAAGACGGAGAGGGTCCTTGATTGCCCCCTTCCGTGCTTGTAGAGGCTTGGGTTAGGTTTTGCCCATGTTGGAATGGATTCGTTAACACAGCAGGCTATTGTTGTGTCACAAACTTTTGGGCCTCTACAAGCCGAGGACATTGGTGGGTCGGGTGGTCTTCCACGCATAGGTTACATGGATACCTTGCCTTCCATTTCTCAGTGTTGCCCCCTCCAGCATTATTAGTGGATTTCTTCTCCCCCTTACCCTTCTTTTGTTGTTTTTTCTTTCCATTGGGCTATTGGGTGGCCTTTGGATTTGTTGATTGCACTATGTGTACATCCGATGTTTGGGTAGGGGGAGCAGCCGAAACAGTAGTTTGGTTGGCCATTGTGTGTTGTATAGACAATTGTTTCATTTGTTTTGTCATTTGTTCAGCGGGCTTGGTTTGTACTGAACCTACAATACCATCGGCATGTGGTTCAACTCTCTGTCTAGTTTTATCAAGTATGGATCGTGGTGCATCGGGAAAAACCTCGTACAGTAAACCAGACTGAGAATAAATTAGCTCAAGCTGTTGAGCTCTCATGATGGCATCTTCTTTGAAAAACACTCCCAACGTTGCAACATCTTTGGATAGTTGTGGGACCAAAGACTTAAGGAACCACTCAAGCAGGAATGCTAGTGGGACTAGTACCTTAATTAAATTCTTCTGGCGTCTCCACTCTTGGATGTGGTCAGAGATATGGTCTGCTTTTGTCTGTTCAAAAGTGGCCAACAATTCTGTGCCAATGTCGTATCTCACAGGTAATTGGAAATGGTTTAGGAATGCCATTGCCAATTCGCTGAAGGAAGAATATCTCATGTGGTTGAGCTCGATGTACCATTTCGTGACACTCCCGATGAGAGTGCATTGAAACAATCGCAATTGTATGGAGTCATCTTTCAACAAATTAGATGAGCACCAAAGATGGAAGGTGGTCACTTGATCCCCTGGATATTCGGCATAGGAAGCCAATGTGGATCATGACAGATGGGGTCATTCAACAATCTTGTCAAGTCTGGCAAATGTAAAGTTGCCAAGAAAGGTAGTTTTGGTTGTTGTTGATGATAACCATGGAAAAATGGGCCTGGATTTTGACTGGCACCAGGTTGCCAGGAAAAGTTGGGTTGCTGGCCGAGGTTCTGGTAAAAACCATGGCCATGACCAGCGTATGGATTCTGCGTGTGAGGAGATGTCATCGGTTGATTCCCAAAATAGGAAGTAGATGGTTGGGCGTGCATTACATTCGAAGGACTTTGGGAAGGGTTTCCCGATGTTGATCCCATGGGCATAGGCATAGCACCTTGTTCGAGGTTCCATTGGTTGTGAAAAGAATTTCCCCAGATCGGCATTCCTGACGAGGGAACTAATCCTTGCCAAGAATTCCACGGTCCTAATGTGGAAGAAGTTCCTAGGTTTGCCCCTTGTGCAGGAATAGTACCCTACATAGGATTAGGTTGGCCACAACCAGGGTTGCCCCGGTCGAGAAAGTAGTTGATGAGAAAGTGTTGTTACCAAATGCATCGAACAAATAAAACGGTGTCAATCCTACCGGCATATTATGAGAAGGTGGTCCTTGACTCCCTACTCCAATTGAACTATGGTGTGTGTTTGGCCCAACGGATTGCTGGTGGGTACCATCGAGTGAAGGGGATGAAGGAGGTATATGACCTCCCCCATAAGAGAAATCATTAAAAGGAGATGAAGTTCCCCCCACGGGTCCTTGCAAAGGAGCGTTAGAGCTCCCTGCCCCAGACCTAAAGCCTGCAAAGTGGAGTAGGATAGTACAAGACTTGTTCCTGAGCTAAGCATCCCATATGAGAATGGAGGGCATGTCGCACTCTGTGTGAAAGGAGCAGTGGTCATCGCCAAAGACGAGATTAGACCACTCCTCGAGGTAGAGGCAGTCAAGACCATGGTGGCTCAGATTGGCGATGGTGGGGTAGGAGGTGGAACACCCCCTGTGACGACAACCGTGGTGGGAATATCACGATTCCCAGAAGAAGAGACAGGATTTGCCTCCATTACCATCTGCTTTAAAGGTGTCGAAAGGTCCTTTAACAAAGGTTGGTCATGTGTGATTTTCGGTGACCCGGTCACTTCAAAAGGCCCTTGTTGGTCTAGCTTTCGCCTTAGCGGTGGCAGGGGTGGCTCCAGTGTAACTGGTGGCAAGCCAAGAATCCTTCGTGACCGACGGAGCTCGTGATCCTCCACTATGTGAGAAGATCAAAGACACACTAGGGATTTCTATTCGTTCAAAAACAACACACACTAGGAAAGTCCCTATAAGATAAAATAAGCAAACACTAAATTAGTTGGAAGAACAGTTACAACAACCAACACTAGAGAAACTTACCGGTGCAAGTGCAACTCGAACACGGAAGTACCCTCCGGGTATACTCTGCAAAGCGTGGCCCGATGTTTGTCCTAGGTACCGCAATATACCCCCATAGTCACCTGTGTATGTCCCTAAAAAAGATAGGCAACTAGGTTGCCAGCGCACGAACAGTCACCAAGCGGGTACAGTCGAAAGTCGGGTAGACCACAATGAGCAGGGTATCAAGCCCGAAACCTATCAAGGGTATCGAAATAAAGTGGTCTGGAAGACAACTGAGGACCTCGAATGGATTCGAGACCCACAAAGCTCCGTGGCAAATGCAATCGACGGAATCCCAAGACAAGCCTTCTATATGTGTTCTCCACTACCATTGGTCTGGATTTGGAGGGGTTATCTCTACGACCTTTCCGCACGTGACCTCGTGTTTAGCCCCTGTGTTAGAGGGGGTTCCCGGATGACTTTCACGATACTGGACTTTTAACACTCCCTAGCTCAGACTCCAATGTTTGATTTAATGGCCTTGAAGAGTTTTCTCTCCAACCTAATTCAAGGCCCTAACCCTAAACTAGTTGGTTGACCCTACAAACATAAAAAGTCTAATTAATTTTAGATTTAGCATTAATTTTTATGGCTTGTCTTGAGTCAAAGGTTATGAAATTGAAACTAGTGATATTTGAAAGAAGAAAGAAAAATAAACAGAAAGTTGGAAACAAAATAACTTCTTCTTGACTCAAATCTTAATCAACATTTCAAACTAAAATTTTCTAAGATCTTTGAATAGCAAACTCAAAGCATGATTTCACTCGATTATGAGCTACTTATCATCTAATTAAACTGTCAAGAACTTATGAAAGCAAAGACTTTTCCTGGTTACTAATGCAAACCAACACTAATTAACCAAACAAAGAAATAAAAGATTTTTATTTTTTATTTGAATGCTCACAAAGCAAAAAGGAAAAATATCAACAAGTAAAGACCAAGAAAACTTTCTGGCCTAAGCGCAGATCGCAAAGAGTCACTTTAAAAATAACACACAAGTAAATTTAAACTGGACTCTCACACTTGTCTAAAAACCCTATAAAAAGAAAATTTTGAGGAAAACTTCTTAATGAAAAAGAAATCTATTGTTGTGATCAAACCTAAGTTACTGACCGCTATGACAGAGACCCAAAAACCTGAGAGTTATAACTCTTGACAAAGGAAAGGATGATTGTATTACCTTAAACAAAAAATTTCTCCATAGGCACATTACTGACAGTTCAACAACAAGTGTGTGCATGCGAGCCGTGTAAAGTCAGGGCGCGTGTACACGCGTGCATACCTTATACAGGTTGTGTACTTATGAAACTCTAAAAAATGAAAGGACAAGCAATCAAGCCTAGACAGAGACTACTGGTACTGAGAACCAGACTCTCTTGAAGACTCAGACACTTACTTTGACAGAAAAAAGAAAACAATTCAAGGAAAGCTTCATAGAACAAAACAATCTGAGGTGAAACCTAAGCTATAGACTGTAAACAACAAAGACTAGAATGAGTTCCAGAAAACCCCTGAGAAGGATTATTTCTGACAGGGGAGAGGATGACTACCTCTCTAGAAGAAATTTTCTACAATCATACACGCGACTAACACTTCCTCAGCTAGCGTGTACACGCAGGCTGTGGGAAGGTAAGGCGTGGGTACACGCGTGAAGACCTTATACAGGCCGCGTGTACCTCTGTGGGTCTCGAAAAAAAAATGCGGTCAAGCAAAGAAACATAGATAAATGGTATGGAAGACCCGAATCTTTGTTAGCTCAGACTTTTGCAAAAACTTTAAAAACAAGGAATGAAACCAGTTCTTAAAAATACCCAAGAAAAAATATTCCCAGAAACCCTAGAGATCCCCAGTATGGTCGCCAATTCTGTTGTGGGTGGGAAATCCCTCCTACGGACTAGCACTAAGGGTTTTTATCATGCATGCAGAAATTACCTAAAGATTCTTACTTCTTACCATCATCCCATGCCTAAACCCCCACCACTCATATGTAAATACAAGGCTCAAGAGATTAAGTCGACGTACCTTATTTTTCGCGTTTGATGTCGATCCCTTTTCACACTTGGTCATTCTTTGACTACATCTCTCCTCCCAATGCTGACCTGCATTCACAAAATACAAGAAAAGAACTCCACATGCATTTGATCTATGAACTAATGGGTTAGAGATTTAATCAATCATACAATCAATATTCAAATAATGACAATCTCATATGGCGGGACAGGAAAAGCAATTATTTTATTAACTTCACAATGATACCTTACAATGATAAAGTCGGCTACTACTCCTCGATCCTAGTCCTGGGCTCTTCTTCCACTGTCTTCCAACTGCTTTTCTCTATACTTCTCTTTGCACAAGGATGGCTAAAGGTTGGGACAAATGGAATGCTCAATTGGGTATAGTTTCTTTACTATGATTTTCCTCCTCTCAAATGGGACCCCTACCCCTTATTTTATAGGTTAGAAGGAGCTAGGTATTTGGTCGAATGACCGGCCATGCATGGCCAAAAGGTTTATTTAACTTACCCAAAGTTGTGTGTTCCATCAACAACTTTCATTTTTTCGTGCTTTTGTAGGTACACGCAGGATGTCTTGGGTCAAGTAAAGTGTACACGCGTGCAGTAATGGAGCAGGGCACGTGGGCCTTTATAAATGGAGTTTTTATGAAGAGTTGTTCAGTAGTGTTTTGGCAAAGAAGGAATCTGAGATGGACTAATGCCAGGTAAGCATTTCTAGTGAAAATTAGGTTTATAACAATGTGTTTAACCTATTTGGAGTAGCAAACAGTTGGATGAGAAAAAGGCAGGTTGTAGTGGAACTTTAAACTAGAGAAGTTGAATACATGGAAACCACTCATGCAAGTAAGGAATCAATATGGTTACAAAGATTGTGTTCAGGTATTGGGTTGGTACAACAAGTTGTAAGGATATATTGTGACAGTCAGAGTGCAATGTTTTTGGAAAAGAACCTGACTTATCATTTAAATACAAAACATGTTGATATTCAATATCACTTTGTGAGAGACATGGTTGAAGAAAAGAAAGTGTTTCTGATGAAGGTGGAAACTTTGAAGAATGTTACAGATTCATTAACAAAATCTGTGAGCACTAAGAACTTCTCTTGTTGTAGAGGATCCATGGGCATTACTGACTATATAACCCTGTAACCCCTTGTATGAAAAGAAAACAAAAAGTGGGAGGATGTTGGTTATGTGTTATATTCATTGCACGACTAGCTCTAGTGTGATCTACATTGTGTCGGGTGCATAGGGAGGTTCGGGGGCAACGCCCCTAAGAATTTTTTTTTCCTTGGGAAACATGTCACATTTTTGTCTCATTTTTCATGTCGCCTCAATTTTTGTGTCCATTGTTGGGTGGTTTTTTGACACATGGTTTTTTGTCGATGGTTTTCTATTTCCGATTAAGGAATTAGGGTTGTTGACTAATCCAAGTCATTGAATTAGGGTTTTGGATGTCGTTGGCTCCTATATGTATATTGTATTATAAATAATGTATCACCATGAATGAATATAAAATATGATGGTTTTTCTGGTTTGGGTTTCCAGGGTAAAAATCTCTGTGTAATGTGTGTATTTGCCATTGTATCTTTTCTATTATTTTATTGAAAATATATTTGTTGTAAAATATTGTACAAGGTTAAAATATACATGGATGATGAAGGTCCTATGGAGCTAAGGGGTGACAATGAGGACATGATTGAGATGCCCCTGAATGAGTTGCCCCAATCTCACTTGAGGATGGGCTTATGGGCTCAGCTATACTGGACGAAGCACTAGGTCCACACATGGTAGGAGTATGACTAAATAATGAAAAAGGCTCACTGAAAATGTCCCTCACTTGGACTAGTAAAGGGGCGTCTGGTTCAGTTAGAGGTGGATTTAATTTGGGTGGACGACATTCATCGACCAATTCTACCTCAACCAATATGGCTTCATCAAACCAAAAATATGACCCTTCAAAGTCTTCATCACAGATATAGTGTTGCTTCAGAGGCGGTTCGACTTCTGTAATAGGCTCTAGTCCTCTTAATCAATGGGACTGGAGCAATAGTTCAACCACAGTGAAAAGTGTATGTAACTAACAAACAAAAATCAACCTATGGTCTACCTAGATAGACTCAAAGATCACGCCCCTAACAGAATATAGGAAAACAACAAGCAAACCAATGGGCTCAGGGGCCTTCCAAAAAACAACCTTGTGGGGGAGATGAAGTCTCCACAAGATTGACTAGTGAAGGTGTGAGGAGAAATTATGATGATCAATGTGAATCATCCTTGACCGATGCAAGTACCCTTTATTAAGGTGGGCACCCTCTGGGGGAAATGGGACCGTGAACAAACGTCTTCCCCAGGTACTACAATCATGTCCCATCTGCATTCACCTATGTGGATCCCTAGGAAAATCCACTAAGGTTACCATCTAACAATAAATGGCTGGGAAAACAGTCGTAAGTTTGATCGCATGTTGCGGCAAGCTAGGTAATCCTGAAGCTCTGAAGGTGTGACCCAACAGAACCCCTGTATGCGTAGCGATCGAAGTGATACCGCAAACACCAAAACAAGTAGAGAGGGGTAATCTCCCTACATCTTTCCCCGATGCAACCTTGTGCTTGACTCCTGTGTTAGAGGAGTTTCCCAAAACACCAGTTGTAAGAATGGATTTTCACACTCTTTAATGACTAGTGAATCAACCTAGGCTAGAAGATTTCTCCCTTGTATTGTTTTATATTTTTTCGGGATCAAGAGACTAAATTTATGAAAAAGAATAATTGGTATTACTTGCGTCATTCTTTCATGCTCGTTAAACCATGAAGGAGACAAAGCATACTTGTGTCATTCTTTCTTGCTCATTAAACCAAGAAGGAGACGAAAAATAAAAAACAATAAAAAAAGAGTGGGGGTTTTCAACCATTGGTTTATTCTCAAAATGGAAGTGTCAATCAAGACACCCTTGAACATGGTACATGTTTGAGTCCTCATCATACAGTTGGGTTTTATCTTTCCTAGGAGTTGTCCCAATAATATGAGTCAGAGATACTCCTCCAACTGGGTACTCTTCCAGTCATCATGGAGAGTGCTTCAATGCCTCATGCGTTGTTGCACTATATTCATCCATATATTTTGTCTTGTTTCCAAGTCACCATTGTTTCGTGCTATATGTTCAAGGGAATTTCAAGCCTGAGTCGTCCATCTATTGTTTTGTTGACTTTCTGAGTCGGCCATTCCTTTTTTAGTTGTACTTTGTGATACTCTCTCTTCACATCATCTCTCAGTGTATGTTTCATGTTGATTGATGGGGGATACATCAAGGCCCTTCTTCTACATAGATCTTCCTATCCACTTCAGCACATTATCTAGGAGAGGGATATAGAAACCATCTAGTACCTTGGATCTTTCAGTCCTCAGTGGTAGGCCTCCTCGTGATCGACAGTGGGTTTACATAATTGAATCCTGATGATCGATTCTATGAGTGTTTGAAACCAACTCATTTATTCACACTCGCTAGATTGTACTAGGTACCTTGGGGTCCATCCTCATCATCGGTGTGTCCCCTCACATATGTTAATGGTATACATCAATGAATGGTAATCAAACGGTTTCTACCA
>JASDQU010585535.1:39092-49326 GCA_032191745.1 Picea mariana | reverse complement strand
TACTCCCAAAACCAAAGCTCTTCTCCTAAATTCCTGAGTAAATCTTTGCACACTCTGTCCTTTAGCTTGTCTAAAATTTTGCCATTCCATAGTTGCCTTTTGTTTATATGCCAATGGATAAAATTGTTTTTTAATTGCGATAATGAAATCATTCCAAGAAATCAAAATTTTACCATGCTTTTTCATATCCTCCCGAGTCTTGGATTCCCACCAAACAAATGTTGCACTATCTAATCTTAATGAACAAGCTGAATTTTGGTTTCATCATCTTGAATTTTTTGTATTCTACAATATACCTCAATTTGACGTATCCAATTATCTAACTTCTCAGCATTAACTTCTCCATTGTATATTGGCAATTCAAATTTTATATCAAGCTTTAATGAAGGAATTTGCGAAGGAGTTTTACCATGTCCCCTTGGAGAATTTAGAAGAGGTCTTGAATTGGTAGAAGAAGAAGAAGAAGAAGATGGAGNTGGTAGAAGAAGAAGAAGAAGAAGAAGAAGATGGAGGAGAGGGTGGTGGAGAAGCACCATTCCCTCCATTTCCATTTGGAGTTTTGTCACCACTGCTCCCCTTATGCTTTGAAAGGTTGGAGCCTTCACCTTGCAACAATGCATTCCTTTCCATCAAGATCTTCATCATCTCTCTCATCTCCATGACAACCTTTCTGAGATATTCATCTTCTGCAGGAACACGTTCATGACTTTCTTCATGAGCCATACTTGGTGAATGCCTCCTTGAAACTTGCGGTGATTGAATATGCTTCCTCCTTGAAGGATGAGAACTTGGCTCCATAAGTTGACCTTCTCCTCTTGTGAGTTTCAACCTTGTGAGAATCAGAAACAAAACAATTGCAAACAATCAAGTCTTCAAAAACCAGTGCTCTGATACCAACTTGATCTAAAAATGAAGAAGACTTGAAATCTTGAAAATATTTGCAAGTAAAGTTTATGTGTTAAAAGAAAATGGATCAACTTTGCAACACATCATTTAAAAGGATTTACTCATTTAAGACACAATAAATAGCAGCATAATCAATGAACATAAGCACATAAACACATCAAGTGATAAAGGAGTTCACCCCTCTCTTGGGCTACATCTCCTGGTCCAGCTTCCAATGGATCATTATTATTAATTGCTCAAAGTGCTCAAAAACATGCTTTACAATGCTCAAATTGACCAACAGACTGCTCCAATGGCTTCAGAGCATCCAAAAACCCCTAGCTAGGCTTTTTTGGCACCTCGTTTGGCCAAAAAACGAAGAAGATAGGCTTCTTTGAAGTCTCCCCTTCAAGCTTGCTGTCTCTGCGTCTACAAAATGCACCCTTGTTCAATGAACCTAGAACACACGCTTATTTAAGCGGAAAAACCTAGCACTGGATGCAACTGCACCAATGGTGTGAACTATAGGATGGATACGGGCGTGCCATCCCCTAACCGCCTAGCACTCGGGCACATGAGGGTCCATACGACCGACGCAATAAGAAAAAGGGCTAACCGTTTGCAACCGTTCCAACCACATCAACTTCCCCCACGCTTCTGGTTCTGATCACATGTAACACAATAGGTCTGCGGGCTTTACACATTTGAATTACCCTACATGCGTACCAATGGAGGTAGGGTCATGTTTATCGGAAATGTGACCGGGGGCTGGGGCTAAGCCCCAGCCCAGACCCCTACTGACTATCACATAAATTGAATTTAAATAGTTTTAAAATCATATTGTTAATAAGAAACAACGTGTGGGCTAGTGGTAGCCCACACTCTACCAAAGCGCGGAGCCAAAGGGAGGTTTAGGGTTCGACCCCCATGGACCCCATACAATTTTAAACACAACCAACAACCAATACTGGGGTGCCATGTGGCAGCCCATGACTGGGCCACGTGGCACCTTACCATTGACCAAAATGATGCCACGTGTCACAGCCTAATTTGACCACATCTGCCAATCAGCAACTGCCACATCAACACATGCCACATCAACGTATATTTGTACGGCCCTGCCACATCAGCCTGTATGGACTGTACGAACTGCATAGTCAACGTCCTTTTTTTTGCCTGTTTGATGATTCGAACAGATCGCAATATCTCTCGCTCCCGACGTCTGTTTGAGATGAAATGAGTTGCATTGGGTTCACAACGATGAGGTCTACGCTCTCGTCTGGTTTGAAGAGATTCCGAGCACTTTGGATTTTTGAGCAAAATTTGATCCCCTGATCAGTTCAACGCTTCAACAACACACCAAGAAAACCCTATCTACCGACCCTTTCAGTAACACTTGCGAAGAAGATGAAGTCTCACCCGAGGTAGAGGTAGGGGGGGTTGCAGGACTCAAGTGTCTACAACCTAGTTGGGACATAGATCTATAATTACAATACTTAATAGAGCACTTAGCAGTTAACACTCATTAGTATTTACCTCTTATTCACATCACAGGTAAAACCCTAATTACATAGTAGCGTAGTATTCAACAAGATCTAACATATTCAAGCACTTGGAACATAGAAATAGGTCATATCTAGCATCCATTCACCTTACTAAGCACTAATCATACATTAAGATAACAACACCAAGCATATATATACATAAACACATGAATAGTATAGCACAAAGCAATCACAACATAGGATATATGTAGTTCCACCCACAGCGCAGGGCTACATCCACCAACTCTTCTTCTTCTTTATTATCTTTTGTCAATATCCTTACATGCACAGAGCATCGAAACCAACTCCACATAGGATAGGAGATCTTCATGCACCTCGCCATATCCTCCTTCCCTGAGCTTGGCACAACACAGAGCCTTTCTTACAATTACTTGCACTTAGCTTTGCAAGTTCTCATCACATGGTATGCACAAAGATAATTCAATCACATAGATCCAACTACTTACATTGCTTGCACTTAGCACAAAATCACTACTTACTTACATCACCTAGCTCTTTATTTATACTTTACAAAATGGGTCTAAGCATGGGTAAGACCCATGGGTTGACATCCCATACTCGTTACATAAACCCTAAACCCAAAAAGTCCACAAAAGGTGGTGAGATAGTGCGATCTCTACTTCGCCTGGTGATCCATCTTCGACTAGCCCATCAAAGTCCCAAAATTGGTCAAACATGACCAATGTTTCCACAAAACCTAGTCAAGGGCCAAATAGGCCCCCAACACTCACCTGTGACTCGTCCCAAGTCACTATGATCTGGGTAACTCTGCCTCAAAGGGCTCGAGCGTGGCTCTAGCTTCTTTGATTTTCTACTTCACTAGAGCCTCTTGCTCGATGAACTCTTGAATAACTTTCTCAGTCACCAGTCCTTCCAAGCGCTGTTCTACCATGGTGACTACTTGTTCTAGCTATGCACCATGTCCTTCAATTTTCTCAAAAAGTGTGCAAGCTTCATCCTACACTGGCTGGAGCCTCTAGGTCACTTCCATGACTTTACTCTGGATGGCATGGACCTGTTGCTGAACCGTGTGATGTTCCTGGGACCTTTTCATTCTCTCGACCACTGACAGTGGCTTCAACTATTCTTGCACTATTGTTGCTTGTTTCTTCTCTTCCTGGAGCTGGGACTCCAATGTCTTTAGTTCAGGGTCCTCTACAAGGTGCTCGTAGCTCTGCGCACTTCAACTGCTGAGATGTTTGGATTCCATGGTTAATGCCTTGATTCTCTCAACTGCACTCTTGTCAGTTTCCTCTCTCTGATCTCGCACTTCCTATGGAGTGCTTGGCACGACTTGCAATTCTAGTTCTGAGATTCTCGCTTGAAGCCGCTGAATGGATTCATCGAGCTTCCCCACCTGGCTCTCAACAATTTTTTCTTCTATCTGTTTTAAGCCTGTAACATAGAGGATTTCTCTGGTGACTGCTTCTTTAACTCCCATCTGCTCCGTGAGAAACTATTCTTTCTCCTTCTGGATCTATGCTCTATCCTATGAAAACTTCACCTGGAGGTCATCTTTTTCTTGTTGTACAACCTAACTTTGCTCTAGGGCTTCCTCTTTTGCTTTCTTCAGGGCCTCTGTGGCTTGTTCCTTTTCTTACTAAACACAATGAAGGTGGGCTTCTGTCAAGTCTACTAATCTGCGTAGCTGGGCAAGCTAATCTCCTAACTATGATCCTTATGATGGCAGTGGCACAGTAGACATTGCGCGGCTTAAATAGAGAGCCTGATGTACTCCTTTAAGATCTGCTTCGATCCTGTCAAAGATTGTTTCCTGTTTGGCTTCACTTTTCTGTAAGATATCCTACAAGGTGTCTGACATAACGACAATGATGAATTCAATGTCATCCATCGTGAGCAAAGTCTGAAATGGTAGTTTATTGGCTTTTGATTTCTTCCAAGAGGAAGGTTTCGTCAGAGAACCCTTTATTTTCTTAGATGTGTCGGTTTCTGGAAGGGGATCTTTAAGCGGTGTGACTTCGCCCTGCTTCTACTTGTCTTCTTCCCCTTCATTCTTGTCTTTGTCCACTTCATCACCTCCTCCCCCTTCATGTGAATCTGAGGCAGTCTCCTATGATGCGCTCTATATTTCCTATACCTCTTCTTTCTTTTTCTTCTTACTGCTGCTATGTTCATCATATTCTTCCTGTGTGACTACAGGACTTTCGACGAGGTCGGGGTTAGACAATTCTATCTATTCAACTGGTACCAAGAATTCTTCAGGCCACTCCTTGGTGATTTCCTCCATGTCTTCCTTGGTGAGTTTATAGTAACTCTGCATCTCGTCCTTATATTTGTCTTTGCGCACAGTGATATATATGAAATGCCTATCTGCGTGAAACTTCACAAATGGCCTGAACCGATGTAGTGTGTTCAGTGTCATGGGAGGGAAGGATTCAATATCCCTCTTCAACTACAGATAATAGGTGAGGAACACCACGTTTGACTGCCATTGCTTGTATGCCTGTAGACAACACCTTTTTATCCATGAGGTCTATAAGGATCTATTCGACAAACTTTTCAACTATGCTAATGTCATTTGACATGCACGCTCGAGATCAGATATCTCAGGTCGGTGAAAAAACACTCAATGTAATAGAGTGGGTGGTGAGCTCTCAATAAGCACTGCACGAAAGAAACTAGTTCTTTGTGGGCTCGGATAATCACAATTGGAAAAAGTGTTCTCGGTGAGACATCCGATGGGTTAAATAGATAACATCGTAACAGATTCTTCCAACGTGTAGGAGTGACTCAATCAATGTAGTTCCATCCATTATGGCATGGTCCCAATGGTCCAATGGTGATAACTTCGGTAATAACTGTGTTTCTAGCCATTCTGGAGCGTTGGCTAACGGTCGTGACGCTTCCAATGGTCATATTGCTCTGCCATGGAAAAGTGCCAATATGCGTTGTTCTGATATTCCAAAGAGGTTCAAATTCTGCAAGCCTTCCTTCTGGGAAATCCTCTCTGGAACCTCTTGCATTTTTTCTAACTTAGCTTTCTTCTTGCTGATCTTTATGGCCTTCTTTCTCGTGAATGAGTTACTGGGTTCCTCTTTCCATTTTTATTCTTGTCTATACTCAACATAGTAATTTTGCATTGATGAGAGTCTTTCATAGGGTTTGAGGGTAATACTTCTTCTCGTTCTAGAGTAGGTGTTCTACTTTCCTACATGTATAGGCTCTTCAATTCTTCCTGCGTTCTTTCAACTTCGATAGCTAGGTTCCTTGCCCTAAGTTGATTCGACTTGTCCTCCTTTTCTTCTATAAAGTGTGATATTCTCTTAGCCATGAAATCTCTTAATTATTGCTTTTTATATTCTAGAGCTTCCTCTTCTTCTTTCCTTTGGATCTGATATTTCTCAACCTATGTCTTTCCTAGAAAAAGTGCAAAGGGGTCGCTGTTGTCAACAAACTTAATGACCTCGAATTCTTCTTCTGTCAGTTCTCCATGAGAAATCATAGGTACATGGGCAAGTCTTCCACATAGGGTTATAAGCTTTCCTTTGAACAATCCTATCCTTCCTAGTGAAGGAACCATAATAGGTTTTCTTAAAATTTCCCAAGTACTTTCTGTCATGATATTCATCTGCTTTTCTGCATCCAATACACAGACTTTGTCGAAGTCTCCTATTCTTGTTTCTATGCACTCTTTCTCTTTTAAGATCTCTAATAAACTGGTATCTTTATGATCAGTCAGTGTTTCTTTCATCTGCAATAATATGGCCTCTATTTCTTTCTGGTCTTTTGGCATATTCTTAGTCTTTTGGCCTTCCTCAGGGTTTTCTTGTCTCATATTCATGTTTTCAACATTATCAATCATTTTAGGGAAATTCGAAACTTCATGTCAAGTGGATTTACAACAAATGCAAATAGGACATCTACGAGGGAATTCCTTAGCAAGATGTCCTAGTCGTCTACAATTATAACAAAGAGTCAATCCTCTCTTTCTCTTGAACAATCCACAACCTTTCCTGTACTACGCACTGGGATCACAATGATGAACCTACAAAAAAATCTTTCTAGGATCCTGCATCCACTTGTTAGTCCAAAAATTCTTTCTATGCATACGGATAACATATATTTCACTAGTTCTATCAGATCTATTCATATCATATCTTCTTTCTTCTAGCTGTGCCCTAGTTTTTAGACTAGGACCAAATCTACTGAACATACCTAGATCCATTCTTTTGAAACAAAAATTTCCACTTATCTTACCTTTATCAGAGCACAAAGATTTAATATCTTACCACTTCTCTTCATATCAGAATTCTCTTCTTAGCAAAGAGCTTCACAAATCAAGTAGAGTACTGCGCACTAGGGAAACAGATCTACACACATAGCTTTTTCCTTTCTTCAGTTCCCAACAATCAGAGTTTCAGGTCCTGACAATGAAACCATTTGTTGGCATAGGGGCAGACCCAGGGTTCAATGCTTCAACAACACACCAACAAAACCCTAACTACCGACCCTTTCTGCAAAACCTGTGAAGTAGATGAAGTCTCACCCGAGGTAGAGGTAGAGGGGGTTGCAGGACTCAAGTCTCTACAACCTAGCTGGGACACAGATCTATGATTACAATACTTAATAGAGAAATTAGAAGTAAAAAATCATTAGTATTTACCTCTTATTCACATCGCAGGTAAAACCCTAATTAGAGAGCAGCGTAGTAGTCAACAAGATATAACATATTCAAACACTTAGCACATAGAAACAGGTCATATCTAGCATCCGTTCACCTTACTAATCACTAAGCATACATTATGATAATATCACCAAGCATATATATACATAAAAAAATGAACAATATAGCACAAATCAATCACAACACAGGATATATGTGGTTCACCCCCAGCGTGGGGCTACATCCACCAACTCTTCTTCTTCTTTATTATCTTTTATCAATCTCCTTAAATGCACAGAGCATTGAAACCGACTTTGCATAGGATAGGAGATCTGCGCGCACCTTGCTAGATCCTCCTTCCCCGAGCTTGATACAACATAGAGACTTTCTTACAATTACTTGCACTCAGCTCTGCAAGTTCTCATCACATGATATGCACAGAGATAATTCAATCACATAGATCCAACTACTTACATTTCTTGCACTTAACACAACATCACTACTTACTTAAATCGCCTAGATCTCTATTTATTCTTTACAAAATGGGTCGAAGCATGGGTAAGACCCATGGGATGACATCCCATACTTGTTACATAAACCCTAAACCCAAAAAGTCTACAAAAGGTGGTGAGATCCCACGATCTCTGCTTCGCCTGGCGCTTCGTATTCCACCAGCTCATCGAAGTCCCAGAATTGGTCAAACATGACCAACGTTTCCGCAAAACCTAGTCAAGGGCCAACAAGCCCCCAACACTCACCTGTGACTTGTCCCAAGTCACTCTAATCTGGGTAAATCTACCTCGAAGGCCTTGAGCCTAGCTCCAGCTGTTTCACTACAACCTCCTTCTCGACGAACTCTTGAATAAATTTATCAGTCACCGATCCTTCCAAGTGTTGTTCTACTGTGGTGACTACTTGTTCTAGCTATGCACCTTGTCCTTCAATGTCCTTGTTGAAACAAAGCTTAAATTTTTTGTCTCTAAGGTCTAGATTTTTATTTTTAAGGTTTCGACTTTCCTCAATGAAAAATTTCATCATTTCTGAAATTCGCGATACCTTTTTATTTATTATTTTTGAATAAAGAATGGATAAAGGTTTACAAACATATAAATTTTCCAACACTCTTCGAAAAATTATTCAAAAGGAATATAATTTTAAAATTCGCGAGTTTTTCATTAAAATGTTAAAGAAATCGGGATTCGGGGTTTTCCATAAACAAATTTTTGATGCAAATCGAATTGCGAAACCCCGATCCCCGATCTCCCGATACTTTAAGACTTAATTAAAACACAAATTTCTTGATTCTCATTTAAGAGGTTTTAAAGATTAAGTTAATCACGTCGCGATATCAGGATTCGTGGTTCAATAAGATCATATATCTTGTCATCGTATTTCCCGAATTCCCGATTTACAAAATCCCGATCCATATTTTACGTTAAATTAACTAATCCTGTTTAGCCTTAATCATGATTAAAAGAAACGCGCCATTGCAATTTCGCGATTTTGGGATTCACGATTCCATGATAGCACGTCTCATGTCATCAAGTTTCCTGAAATCCCGATTTTCAAAATTCTAATTAATGAAATCCCGAGAAGGTCTAATCTCGATTAATGAAAATACTCAAAACGTTTAAATTTTAATTAATACATTGCGATTTTGGAGATCGGGTTTCTTCGATGACATATTTTTTCGACATCAAGACT
This sequence comes from Picea mariana, assembly GCA_032191745.1. NCBI lineage: Eukaryota > Viridiplantae > Streptophyta > Pinopsida > Pinales > Pinaceae > Picea > Picea mariana. The sequence goes on along the minus strand of JASDQU010585535.1, from coordinate 40,548 downwards.
GTCGAAACCCCGAAAATCATGTTTTCAATTTTAACTAAAAATTAACACTAATAAATCCACTTTCTAAACAGTTTTAAAGTTAATCTTTCTTTGAATGTTCATTAATGCATCGTGGTTCGGTTAAGTATGTTTCTCTTTTATTTGAAAATGACGAGAAAGCCTAAGTACATGCATTGAATGCATATCTCTGAAAATCTTTTCTACATTACGAGCTTTTATTTTGTGACAGATGTACGATTCTCATTATGTTTAAGATATATTCAAATTAAATGATTGAACGTATGCATTTTCATTTCAAAGCTAAGTTTTTTCATCCACTCTCTGTGACAAGTTTTCAAGTTAAACACAGAGCTATGGCACCCAAAAAAGCACTGAAGAAAAACAAAGACCAACAGGAAGGTGATATTATCTCTGATACTACTCCACACGGTGCACACTCCGTCAAATCGTGGACTGGAATTTCCAAATTGCTGGAGGATGAGCTTAAATATGCAGACCCTGATTCGGAAAATCATCTCCGAGACATTGTAGAGTCTGAACTTCATAAGGTTGCTGCACGTCCGAGGCTCGTGACATATACCGATATGATCGGTTGGGCTCTGGATAGAGTATATATCCCAACAAGAATCATTTTGAATGAGCAAGGAGCTGTCGTTGGCTCATTCAGGCCTGAGCATATTCAAGTAATGTATAAACTCTCGCCGAATTATAAACACACATTTAATGCTGAATTTTTAGCTGAGTTTCAAAGAAAGAAATGTGTTGAGGTAGGACAAACATATCCCGACATGATTAGAGGATGGGTGAGGTCCGAAGCAAAGTTTAGGGACGATACTCATGGGATTTATGCTTCGACCTCCTTAAATGAATATATGGTTTATATAGCCATGATGTTATGCAGACTTTTTAGGAGAAAGGATCCCTATCATTTTCATGCAGACTGGGTACCATTCTTAGAGGAAGTTTTAGAAAGATGTAGTTTTAACTGGCATAAAATTTTGTCATATAACCTAACGCAAGAGGTTGTAAATTATAAAGCAACCAAGTCAAAGGGACAACCAATGTCTTTTTATATGTTTGCATATATTATGGATGCCATTTGTTTTATGACTCCCTTTCCATTAATGAATTGGAATTGGAATGTTTCCTGCCCAGAGCCTGTTCATAAATACCACTCAACTCTCTGGGAAGAAAATGCTAAAGGCAGTTTTTATGATGTTTGTCATTTTTTCATTATTCCCCTGCAGAAAATATTTTTTGGATGCGAACCCCCTCGCATTTCTGATGCAGTCATAGAAAGCCTCAAATCGGTTGCCGACTGGTTTATTGAGGAATTTTTTTCCTATATTAGGGTTTATGGCTGTTCCATCCCTCCTCACGCACTCCCAAAATTATTACCAGATAGATTGATATGCAGAGAAGTAGCTCATCAGTTAGCCAAGGGTGGTATTGGGTT
>JASDQU010585534.1:60610-91554 GCA_032191745.1 Picea mariana | reverse complement strand
CCCCGATCGCTCCCGGCTCCTTGACATGTGTTCCTGCCGAGATCAATGGCTTTGATCCTCTCGGGAAATCGCTACTCGTGATTTCATACACAAGATTCTTGGCTCTGGAAGTTCCGATTCTCCGATGAGCTGAGTCCCGATGAGCTCTAGTTCCTTCCCGGCACACTAAAGCTTAAACCGTGCGCATCTTCCGCTAGATCTGACCACTGTCGGGACTTCGCCAATCTTCCCTGTGAATCCTGGCCATCGATTTCTACTCTTTGGAGATTTCTCAAAAATGACTAAGTGTTCCTTCCCGCACTTGGCCTTTCAAAGTCCGCGCTTGGGACTCGTTCTTGAAAAGTCCACGCACAACTCCTAGTGCTTTCCTTTGAAGATACCATGAAGGTGATATACCTTTTGATCTTTTCCACTCTGACTCCTTCCGAGAACTTGCACGCACTCCTCGCGCATTTGTTCAACAACTCCTAAGTGTTGAATCCCTTCGACTCTGCGCACTTCCTGCAGTAGTAGTCATCTATCACCTTTACTCAGACTAACAACTGAGACTACTTCTTCCTTCAACCTACACACTCCTTGCATGGTTTCAACGACCCACTTCCACTTCCAGGAAAACAAGAACAAAAGTTAAACTATCAAGCCCTCATCAATGCACTCCTTGTGGATGAATTCAACTGCACACCTTGCAGGAATCTCCTGGCTCAAATAGAGAAACAATTGAAACTTATTCTTTCTCAGACTTCAGTTTAAAACCTGAATCTCATGCACATCATATACAAAGCAAATGCATATCCAGAAAAACAACCATTCATGAGCACATAAACAATCTACACAGAGAAAACAACACAAGCCATGAATTTGAATCAGAATTGTCTTCTATTAATTCAAACGCCTGTACATGGGTGTTCACAATTTTCTCTTCTTACTCCTCTCTTCTGAATGCTTCCGAATAATAATGTTACAATGATACAAAGGAGGGTGTCTATATCCATTTTCCATCTCGAATCTCTAAACTATCAAATCTAGACTTAAATCCTATCTACCAGCATTAACTAAAATAAATGCCGTCTATCTACTAAAGGACGAGAGCTATCTGCTCAAGGTCCATTACAATATACAAAGTGCGCTTTCATAAATGTCTTCATTAAATACTTGCGCAACAATTCCCAAAGTGTTTTCAAAATTTCGTGCTGGCTTATCCAGCTGTCTTTCGCTCCATGCTGGCTCGCTTGATGGTTTCGGTGATGCTCCTGCATCATACTTCTTGGCTTGAAAAATTTCATGGGCTCCTGTCCATGAGCTCCTGCACAGTCTGTCCATGCTTCTGAATTACTGCTTCTATCTCCCAGCTGGCATCTTCCACTGGATGATTTTTCCATTTGATCATATACTCAAGATATTGCTTCCGTCTGGTCTTTTTGCTCATTCTCTTGTCAAGTATGCGCTCCATTTGTGGCTTCTCTGCAATCGGCATCTGCTTCTGCCACTGGATTTCTGGCTGTTCATCACCTCCATCTCCTGCTTCTTTAGTCTTATATGGATATAAGTCTGAGACATTGAATGTCAGAGATATCCCGATGCCATCCGACAATTCGATCTCATAAGCATTTTCTCCCAATTTCCTTAGGACTCTGCATGGTCCAATTTTCTTCATCTTCAGCTTGTTGTATGTTCCCCTTGGGAACCTTTCCTTCCTCAGGTGTGCCAGAAATAGATCACCAACTTCGAACTGAAGTTGTCTCTGATGCTGATCTGCTCTGCGCTTATATTCTTGATTTGATTCCAGCAATCGCTGCCCCACCCTGCTGTGAAGTTCTTCCATCGCCTCTGCGAATTCTTCAGCATTTGCACTCTTAGTCATTATCTGCTCTGAATCCCTAAGTTCAGATACTCCTCTTGGCTGCCTGCCATATAAAATCTCAAATGGACTTTTTCCTATGCTCCTGTTCACTGAATCGTTGTATGCGAACTCTGCCTGTGGCAACACATTTTCCCAGCTGCTATGGTGCTCTATCACCAAGCTTCTTAGCAAGTCTCCCAGACTTATATTTACCACCTCGGTTTGCCCATCTGTCTAAGGATGATAGGCATAAATAAACATCAAGTTAGTCCCCATCTTCTTCCAGAGTGTCCTCCAGAAATGTCCAATGAATTTCGTATCCCTGTCTGATACTATGCTTCTGGGTAAACCATGAAGTCTAACGATCTCCTTGAAGAACAAATTCATGATGTGTGTCGTATCGCTGGTCTTCTGGCATGGAATGAAATGTGCCATTTTGGAAAACCTGTCAACCACCACAAAGATCGAATCATGTCCTCTTTGCATCCTCGGTAATCCCAATACGAAATCCATGCTGATTTCATTCCACGGCCTCTCGGGTATGGGTAACGATTGATAGAATCCCGCATTTTGCTTTCTGCCCTTTGAATGTTGGAAAATTCTACATCTGTCAACAAATCTCTTGACATCTGTTCACATCTTCAGCCAAACGTATGCTTCGCTCAGCTTTGCAAATGTTTTGTCATGGCCAAAATGCCCTGCTAATCCGCCACTGTGCTTCTCCTTTAGCAGATTCTCCCTCATGGAGCAATTCAGAATGCACAACTGATTGCCTCTGAACAACAATCCATTCTGGATCATGTAATCCATCCACGGGCTTCGGTCTCTGAGAACTGGATTCTCAGCTGCCTCGTATGCCTCTGCAAAATCTGCATCTCCTGCATACATGTCTTTAAGGTTTTCAAAACCCAATGTCTTGACTCGAAACTCCTGCAGAAATAAACACTTCCTGCTCAAAGCATCAACCACTTTGTTAGCAGTACCTAAAATATGTTTGATTACAAATGTAAAATTCTGCATATACTCTACCCATTTAGCATGTTTCTGATTCAACTTCTCCTGCTCAGTCACAAACTGCAATGCATGATTATCACTATACAGAACAAATTATTTTGGGATCAAGTAATGCCTCCACTTCTTCAATGCCTGTATGATAACATAAAATTCTTTATCATATGTTGAGTACTTCACCTTTGACTCATCCAACTTCTCGCTGAAATATGCAATTGGTCTGTCCTCCTGGCTCAAGACCGCTCCTATGGCAAAGCCACTTGCATCACATTTCACCTGGAAAACTTTTGCAAAATCCGGCAACACCAAAACTGGTTGCTCTGTGATCTTTCGCTTCAACAGGTTGAAGCTTTTCTCTGCCTCTTCAGTCCAATGAAAATATTTATGTCTTTTCTTGACGGTGTCCATCATTGCTGCACTGATTCCACTAAAATTTCGGATGAATTTCCTGTAGAAACTCGCCAGTCCATGAAAACTTCTCACCTCGAAAACATTTCTTGGTGATGGCCAATTCTTTATTACATCCACTTTATTTGGATCCATCTTCAATTTATTTTCCGATATGACAAATCCCAAGTAAATGAGTTCTGTCTTCATAAATGAAGATTTTCTCATATTGATCAACAACTTCTCTTGCTGTAGCTTCCTCATGACTGCAACTAAATGCTTCAAATGTTCTGCCTTAGTTTTGCTGAAAATCAATATGTCATCTAGATAAACAATGAAAAACTTACCTATGAATTCTTTCAGCACTTTGTTCATTAACCTCATGAATGTACTTGGTGCATTCGTCAAGCTAAACGGCATGACTAGCCATTCATATAATCCTTCATTGGTCTTGAAGGCTGTCTTCCACTCATTGCATTCCCTCATGCGAATTTGATGGTATCCGCTTTTCAAATCCACCTTTGAAAAAAAATTTGCTCCACCTAAGCAGTCCATCAAGTCATCCATCCGTGGCAATGGAAACCTGTACCTGATGGTTATCTTGTTAATGGCTCTGGAATCAGTGCACATTCTCCAACCTCCATCTTTCTTTGGACTTAGTACCATTGGAACGACACACGGACTTAAACTTTCCCTGATCAGTCCTTTATCCAATAGTTCCTATATCTGCCTTTTGACCTCTTCGTTCTCCTGCGGCGTCAATCTGTACGCTGCTTTGTTCGACAAACTGGCTCCTGGTATGAGGTCTATATGATGACTCACGCTCCTCATCAACGGCAATGAATGAGGTAATTCGTCCACCACTATATCAGTGAACTCTTCTAACAGTTCCTGAATTTCTTCCGGCAAGTCATCCACTCTTGTGCTCGTCAAAACAACTTTCGGTTTCCTGACCACAAAGAATTGTGGATCTTCCTTCTTCTTTATTTCTACCAGAAGCTCCTTCCCACTCATGAGAAGTATCCTGTTGTTCACTTCTGGTTTCACCTCCTTATCTTTTATCGGAAGTAACATATGTGTTCTTCCATTCTTCTCCAGGGTATATGTATTCATCTTCCCATCATGAATTACGTTTCTATCATACTGCCATGGTCTTCCCAGTAGTAAATGGAAAACATCCATAGGAATGACATCACATAAAATCTTGTCATTATATCCTCCTATTTTAATGTCAACTAAGCACTGTTTAGTGACACTCACCTGATGTCCCTTCTGTAGCCATGAAACTTTGTATGGAATCGGGTGATCAGTCGTCTCCAGCTCTAGTTTCTCCACCATCTCGGTTGAAACGAGATTATCTGTGCTTCCGCTGTCCATAATGACCTTGCATTTCCGGTCTTTGGTCTTGCATGTGGTCCTGAACAGTCAGCTTCTTTGAGCTGTGTCCTCCACCTCCTTCTCGGGTGTTAAGAGAACTTTACGCATCATCAGTGACCTTCCGTCTTCTGCGTCTTCTGCTTCAGCATTTCACCTTTGTGCCTCAGCGATGTGAGCTTCTCCTCCATCCTTCTTCCTATCTGGACAGTCAACTACTTTGTGTCCATTTTTCCCACATGTGTAGCATGTGATGATTCCTCCTCTACCTCTTCCTCTACCTCTGGTACAAGGAAAAGTATTAACATCAGCGTATCCTCCACTCTATTCTTCCTGTTGCATTCGCTATTCAGCGTGCTGGCCTCACTGTGAACTTCCACCTCTTTCTGTCCGGGTTTGAGGCTTCTTCCAGTCATCCTTAGATTTTTGGAACCTATCTTGGGCAACCGACTTACCTTTCGGCTGGCTCCTACCTCGGATTAGCTGTGCTGGCTTACGGCTTAGCTTTTCCTCAGCTTTCAGTGCCATCTGATACGCATCCTCCACCATTCTGATGGTTGTCATACTCATCTCATCTTTGATATCATATCTTAAGCGATCCATATACCTGGCAACTTTTTCATCATCGCTCTCCCGATGACCTGCTCTAATATTGAGCTTGTAAAATTCTTCGGTATACTCTTTCACCATCATCAACTTCTGTCTCAGGTTCTGCATCCTCCTGAACAATGTGATTTGATAATCCCTTGGGATGAACTTTGCCTTCATCTTTGCTATCATTCGATCCCAGCTTTTAATCTTTTGTTTCCCTTTGGAATGTCTATCTACTTGAAGCTCATCCCACCATAATGCTGCATGTCCCTTCAATTTTGTGACAGCATGCCTAACCTTCTTATCCTCTTCGATATCTTCATAATCGAAGTAGGTGTCAAGAGCTCGGATCCAGTCCAATAGCTCTTCTGCATCCAGATTCCCCTTGTAGACTGGAATGTCCATCTTTGTTTTCGAACTCATCCGGGCGATAGCTTTTATCAACCACTTGGTTGCTACATCTTCAGCTATAACTTCTCCTTGTTGTTCAGCTTCAACTTCACCTTCGGAGTCACTTATATCTCCAGCACTCACTGTGCGTCTCTGCGCCGCTTCCATTTCTTCAAATCTCGCTCGAAGATCACGTATCTGTCTCTCCAATTCTGTATTTTGTGCTTGTCTTCCTCTGCCCCTCTGGTTTCCCCTATCCTCTGGATTGGGTGATTGCCTTTCTCTCCTCGACAGCATGGTGAAATCTTCCTTTTTTTCTCTGCTACAGAAAAAAAAGAGATTATCTCGCTCTGATACCACTTGATGCAAACACGCCAACCAGGCATGCCTGCTCTCACCAGGACCTTCTTCTTCTCTGGCCCGAAGAGTTAAAATGCTCTTCAACCCCTTATCGGGATTTCTCAATACCCACAGACACTCCTTATGACCTCCCTCCTTGAAATCGGGAAATCGGACCTCGCAAGATCGCGAGTTCTGTACCCACTGGATCGGTCTTTCAAATCTCCAAAAATCGATGTGGCTCAACACCAAGGCTCCCTTGCTTTTATCGGGAAGTTCCCCTCATGGATTCCCGAACCCACTGTTTCGGCCAATGCGGAATTTATCCCACTCTATCGGGAACTCTCAGCCGTCGAGAAATCGACACTTATAGTGTCGTGAGAATCTGCCTCCTCGATTCTGCGATTCCCGATCTCCAATGCCACCTGTCTTCCCCTCATTCTCGCAATCCCACATGCTAACCGACGGTTGGTGTGATATCGCTTCTCACGACCTCGCAAATTTTGGTGTAATCCTTTACTGCTCCAACTCACGAACCTCTAAGTTCGCGATATGCCGATGCCACTTGGCGTTGGCTCCCTGCGAGGGTTGACCTGTTGACACCTGTCCTCCACTTCGCCCTTGACTCCGTTGGGAAATCACGTATCGGGATATCGCGATTCCCATTGTCGTGAGTCTCTCGTCACCGAAAACTCTGAAATACCGAACCCCAACGCATGTGCGGGCGCTCTCCTCCATGTCACCCCCTCCTCATAGTGCTATCGGGTATCATGAAATCACGAATCCAACCTACACAAATTCCTTGTCACGGGAAACCCCGAATCTCCGATGGGATGATCCCCGATCGATCTCGGCTCCTTGACACGTGTTCCTACCGAGATCAATGGCTTTGATCCTCTCGGGAAATCGCTACTCGCGATTTCATACACAAGATTCTTGGCTCCAGAAGTTTCGATTCTCCGATGATCTGAGTCCCGATGAGCTCTAGTTCCTTCCCGGCACGCTAAAGATTAAACCGTGCGCATCTTCTGCTAGATCTGACCGCTGTCGGGACTTCGCCAATCTTCCCTGTGAATCCTGGCTGTTGATTTCTCCTCTTTGGATATTTCTCGAAAATGACTAAGTGTTTCTTCTCGCACTTGGCCTTTCAAAGTATGCACTTGGGACTTGTTCTTGAAACGTTCACTCACAACTCCCAGTGCTTTCGTTTGACGATACCACGAAGGTGCTATACCTTCTGAGCTTTTCCACTCTGATTCCTTCCAAGAACTTGCACGCACTCCTCGCGCATTTGTTCAACAACTCCTAAGTGTTGAATCCCTTCGACTCTGCGCACTTCCTGCAGCAGCAGTCGTCTATCACCTTTACTCAGACTAACAACTGAGACTACTTCTTCCTTCAACCTGCACACTCCTTGCATGGTTGCAATGACCCACTTCCACTTCTGGGAAAACAAGAACAAAAGTTAAACTATGGAGCCCTCATCAATGCACTCCTTGCGGATGAATTCAACTGCACACCTTGCAGGAATCTCCTGGCTCAGATAGAGAAACAATTGAAACTTATTCTTTCTTAGACTTCAGTTTAAAACCTGAATCTCATGCACAACATATACAAAGAAAATGCATATCCAGAAAAACAACCATTCATGAGCACATAAACAATCTACATAGAGAAAACAACACAAGCCATGAATTTGAATCAGAACTGTCTTCTATTAATTCAAACGCCTGTACATGGGTGTTCTTCACAATTTTCTCTGCTTGCTCCTCTCTTCTGAATGCTTCTGAATAATAATGTTACAATGATACAAAGGAGGGTGTCTATATCCGTTTTCCCTCTCGAATATCTAAACTATCAAATCTAGACTTAAATCCTATCTACCAGCATTAACTAAAATAAATGCCGTCTATCTACTAAAGGACGAGAGCTATTCGCTCAAGGTCCATTACAATATACAAAGTGCGCTTTCATAAATGTCTTCATTAAATACTTGCGCAACAATTCCCAAAGTGTTTTTAAAATTTCATGCTGGCTTATCCAACTGTCTTTCGCTCCATGCTGGCTCGCTTGATGGTTTCGGTGATGCTACTGCATCATATGGACAGAAGCCACCTTCAGTTCTCTCATACTTACCGGGTACCTCGAAGGTCTAGGCGGTTGACCAAACACTTACAGTCCGAGAGGATATCCTTTGTACCCTTAAAGAGAACTTGGTCATGGCACAAAATAGAATGAAGCAACAAGCATATCAAGGTCACTCTGAATGTCAATTTGTAGAAGGGGATCAGGTGTTTCTGAGACTGCAACCATATAAGAAAACTTCCCTCAAGGCCGAGCATTGTCAAAAGATAACACCCAAATTTTATGGCCCTTACACAGTTCTCAAGCATGTGGGACAAGTCGCATATCAGTTAGCTCTGCCCAGTTAGTCGAAGCTACATCCAGTTTTTCATGTTTCATGCTTGAAGAAGGTGATTGGAACCAGGTGCCAAATTCAAACCAACCTTCCAGAGTTAGCTAAAGAAGGATCCATTTGGCTACAGCCAGAAGTAGTTTTGGACCAGCGTGAGTGTCGCCTGCGTTAGAGAACCATCAAGGAAGTGCTAGTATAGTGGAAGGATATGACTCCAACAGATTCCACTTGGGAACCAACTACCATTCTGCAGTAGTTTCCACATCTCAAGCCTTGAGGACAAGGCTGTTTTTAAGGGGGCGGACATGTTAAGGTCCTAACCTGCACATAGGTAGATCAATGTATTCAGATGTAATAAAGGTCAATATTAATAAGGCCTTTCAATAAAATAGAATAAGGCCGATGTAAGAAGACCTAATAGAAGCTTTCGCTTCTAGAAGGATCTTCCTCTAGATGCTTCTCTTAATAGACATATTTAGTATAAATAAGGGTCGAGGGTATGAGAACCCTAGCTTGGAGATTATTGTAACAGAGCACTGCCCGATTGGAGGTTTCCCCCTCGAAGAGGCCTGTGAACATTGCTTTCTGAATCAAAGTGCTATTTCTATTGCTATTGTTATATCATTTCTGTGTATTGTGAAGATTATGTTGGATATTTTACTGTTATTCTGCCATTTCTAGCATTTTATTTCTATTCTACATATTTTATATATCTGGTATCTTGCAGCGTTATTAACTGGTCCTTCTAGGCGCCGCTCTGCTATAATCACAACCTGTTGTAGCTCTGTCCCTTGGTTCTCAATCTCTGAAAATAGTTGACATGCCTTATCCTGCAAAGGTTGACGTTGCTGCGTTACTTCCATGACCTTGCTCTGGATCATGTGGATCTGATGCTATGCGACGCGTTGCTAGTGGGATCGCTTCATTTTCTCTATGGTTGATAGGGCCTTCAACTGCATATGAAGTCTATCTGCATGCTGCTTCGCCTCCTGGAGCTGCGACTCCAGTTTATGAAATTCTGAGTTCTCGGTCAGTTTCTCATGTATCTACGCACTTATGGTACTTAATTGTTTGCATTCTTCAGTGAGTTCTTTAATCCTTTCTACTGTACCCTGAGCAATTATTTCTCACTGGTTGCGCTCTTCTTGCGGGATACTTGGGATGATCTGAAGCTCTAAGTCCATGACTCTTTACTGCAGTTGCTGAATAACTTCAGCAAGCTTCATCACTTGACGGTCTAAGGGTTCTTCGACCTTTTGTTCTAAGCTAGTCACAGAGAGAAATGATCCATTGAAAACTTCTTTGATCCTGATTTGCTTCATGAGAAGTTGTTCCTTCTCCTTTTGGATTTTTGCTCTGTCTTTATCAAATTTCTCTTGGATGGCCTCCTTCTCTTGCTATGTAGCTTGGCGCTGCTCTATGATTTCCTCCTGTTCTTTCTTTAGGGCCTGGGTGGCTTGCACTGTTACTTCTTCATCTTTCTGAAGGCGTACTTCGACTATGTCGGAAATCCTACAGAGTTGAAATGATTCATCTCCTGCTTCTATTGTTCCTTTTGGCATGGGTGCAGTGGAGACTGTGCGGTTAGACTAAAGTGCTCGCTGCACTCCTTGGAGCTCGGATTCAATTCTGTTGTACATCATCTATTGCTTGGCCTCTTGCTTTTCTGTAATTTCTTCTATGGCTTCATTCAAAGTTGTGAGGAGAAAGATGAAGTCATTGGGGGTGAGCATGGTCTTCATCTTGGTCATGGTCTCTTTTGCTTTCTTCTTAGAGGAAGACTTCAAAGGTGACCCTTTTCTCTTCTTTGGAACTTCGACTTCATCTTCTGTTTGTTGTTTGACTTCCTCTAGGTCTTCGTTGTTACCTTCTTGATCGGGTGTGATGAAAGCTGTCTTTACAGAGTAGCTATCTACATCCTGAACCTCTTCAGGCTTCTTTGTTTCCTTTGTCTTCTTTGTCTTCTTCATCTTACTGGGCCCAGGTGTGTCCTGCACAGTTTCTGGGCTGTCAATGTCTGAAATGTTTGCTGGATCTGCTGGAACAAGGAGGTCCACCGACCATTCCTTGGTGATTTATTCTAGGTCTTCTTCGGTTAGCTTATAATAATACTGAAGCTGTTCCTGGTGTTCATCAGCATGTGGAGTTAGGTATATAAAGTGGTGGTCCATGATGAACTTTATCAGAGGTCAAAACCTTTGTAAAGTGTTCGGGGTTATGCGAGTTCCCCCCCTATGGCTTCTTTTAGTTGGTTATAGTATCTGTGAAAAATGGCATTTGATTGCCACTGCTTGCTCATGTACGTCGAGTACCATAAGGTAATGAACTTCGTAGCTAATGGTTCAAATGGGTCGAGGTTTGGAAAGGTTGCATGTTCTGGTAGCTCCCATGCAACAAAGGTGATCAATATTAGCAGCCAGCTAAAGTGAAATTCATGCCCCAGGTCCCGGGCTTCTCTACAGTCAATTTCTAGCTGATTGACCAAGTATTTTTCCCAATTCATTTGTACTCCCTCTGCGCATTTTCCTGCGAGGTCCACTACAAAGCCTGATACTTGTGTAGGTCTATTCTTACATACCAGCTTCCCTGCTATAAGCTGACATGTGAGGCGCACTGCACCACTCTTGATAGGGGCTACCTTATAACCTCACACGCCTTTTTCAACATTTCCATAAGCCTCTTTAATATTTTGTGAAAGAGTGCGGTCTGCGGTCTTTCCAGGGTAGTACTCATGGGGATTAGGGCCCTGCATGCTAAGCCCAATAATCCTATTGATCAGCACTGGATCAATAATTATGCGATGGTTTAACCATATGTATCCTCCATGGTAACTTTCTAGCATCAATTTCACACAAGCAGCCACCTCCTGATGTCTGCTGAAGTGTAGTATTTTCATAACTTTGAGCAGAGTAGACTACGCAAGGTTCATCGTCCATTGTTGATGGACGATATTTGAATTCTGGCCCTTAGTCCTCGTTAAGTACTTAGATGGTGCGAGCATGATGTAGGCTTTACTGTCTCCCAGGTTGAAGTCACAAAACTTCAACGTTGTAACCTTGTCTTGATATGCACGGTAGGTGCGAACTCCTTTCAGTAGATATGTAGTGACTAGGGTGTATTCAAAGTCTCTAGGGACACTATCCCTGATAATCTCACCACTTAGAGGGGGAATGTAAGCTGGTAGGATGGTTGGATCTAACTTCATGTTGGCTGCATCATCTCTATGCTTAGTTCTCGACTCGGTGTCGGCTGCCACACCTCTCGACGACAAGGCTTGGACTCCAGTGGACATTCCTCTTTCCGACATGACTCTTTCTTTCCTCAAGCTAGCAAGTACTTCTCTCACCAATTCTTTTGCTGCGGTAAGCTTGTCAGACATGTAAGCTCAGGATCACTGTCTTGGGTTGTCAATGGACTGTCGGTATTGTAATCAGATAGAGAATAAAGCTGGAGTAATCATTGTTTCATAACACGGGTATTTGGTAAGCTCAAGTTCTCAATTGGCAAAAGTATCTTCCAGGCATGGCGCGACGGAATAAGTAAGTAACTCTGCAACAGACTGATTGCAACGGATATGAAGCTTCCATGACCTTTGATCTATCTGTTAAGGTGAGGTCCAATGGTTTGGTGGTGGTATTTTAATGCTTTTCTGCCCGAGTCGAATGTGTATATTGGTCAACGGCTATATTGCTTCACCATGGCGAAGTACCAGGTGTCGCTATTTTGATATCCTGGCGAAGTTCAAATTCTGCATGTTTTCCTTCTGCGGGATTCCTTCTGGCACATTCTGTAATTTTTCCAACTTCTCTTTCTTCTTCATGAGTTTCCTCGACTTCTTGCCAGTGAGCTTCATCTCAGTCAACCTTTTTCCATTTTGATTCTTTTCTTCTTTAGGCATGGTAAATTCATGTTGTGGGGTAGGTTTCAGGATCGGTGTTTCTTCCTTCATTAGCTCTGGGGTAGGTGCCCTACTTTCTTGTTCTTGTACTTGTTCAGCTTTGACATTCAAGTCTTGATACCTAAATAGCTTCGCGTTATCCTCCCGTTATTTGATTAAGTGTGCTGTTCTTCTGGCCATGAAAGCCTTTAACTCTTTCTTCTTTTGTTCTAAGTCTGCCTCTTCTTTCTTTTGAATCTGATCTCTCGCAATCCAAGTTTTTCCTAACAAAACTGGAAACAGAGCACTGCTTTCCACGAACTTAACAATCTCAAAATCTTCTTTTGTTGAGGTGCCATGGGTAGTCATGGCTATCTGAGTAATCCATCCACATAAGGTTACCAATTTTCCTTTAAACAAGCTTACTCCTCCTAGTGAAGGAACCAGAGCAGGTCTTCCTAGGGTTTCCCAAGTGCTTTCAGTCATGATGTTTATCGATGTTTCCTCATCTAGAGTACATTCAATGTTGAAGTCCCCTATTCTCACTTCAACTTGTTATTTCTTCTTAAAGACCTCTAATAAGCCGATGTCTCCGTGATCATTCAAGGTGTCTTTCATTTTCAGTAACATAATCTCTGATTCTTTCTGGGGTTCCTCTATAATTTGAGTCTCTTGATCTCCTTTAGGTTTTGCTCACTCTATATTCATCTTTTCAAGTCTATCAATCATTCTAGGGAAATCCAGTACTTCATGGTCCATAGCCTTACAACAGAGAAAATTCGTTCTTCCACCAGGGCACTCCTTAGCTAGATGTCATGGTTTTCTGCAACTGTAACATAGGGTCAATCCCCTTTTTCTTTTCAATGATCCCCAACTTTTTCTATACTGTGTGCCAGGATCATGGTAGCTAGCCTGCAACAAATTCTTTCGAGGATCCTGCATCCATCTGTTAGTCCAAACATTTTTTCTATGCATAGGTATAATATATCTATCATTATTCATATCAAACTTTCTTTTATCTAACAATGCCCTAGTTTTCAAGCTAGGACAAAATCTATCAAGCATACCTAAATCCATGCTTTAGAAACAAAAATTTCCACTTATATTACTTCTATAGAGCACAAAGCTTCCAGATCTAAGACTTTTAACTATTCTTACTTTTATCAAAGCACATAGTTTACAAATCTTACCTTTTTCTTGTAGATCTAACCTCTTTTCTTCAGATCTGACCTCTTTTCTTCAGATATGACCTCTCTTTCTTGGCACAAAGCTTCACAGGTCAAACAGAACACTGTGCACTAGGGCAACAGATCTACGCACAGATCTTATTTTGCACAAATCTTCTTCTTCTTCAGTTCTCAGTAATCACAGTTTCAGGTCTCGGAAATGTAACCATTTGTTGGCATAGGGGCAAACCCAGGGTTCAACGCTCAAGAGCGCACCAACAAAAACCTAGCTACCGACCCTTTCGGCAACACCTGCGAAGCAGATGCAGTCTCACCTGAGGTAGAGGTAGGGGTGGTTGCAAGACTCAGGTGTCTGCAACCTTATCCGTGACACATATTTGTGATTATCTTGCTTACAACGCACTTAGCACCAGTTATTACTTAACATACATTCATTAATACACTTCGCAGAAAGCACAGAGCACCGCAGTAATTACTCAGATCTGGCACTTAGCAACGATAAACAGGTTATAACTAATAGATTAAGCACTTAACATCTTATATATCATATCTAGCATGCATTCATGTCTCATAATCACAAAGCATCAATAAATCTATCTAAACATATCAAAGCACTTAGCAAGAGAGAGACAAACACATCATCACAATACACAGAGTTACCGTGGTTCACCCACACCTTGGGGCTACGCCCACAAAGTCTTCATCTTTTATTATCTTCTGTAAACCAAGTTACAACACAAGGCCTTCAAGATCCTACCTCGCCTAGGACAAGAGATCCACGCAGCTCACTAGATCCTCTTTCCCCGGGTAGATCCAGGCACTAAGTCCTTCCCTGACCCATGCACTTAGCACTTACAATACTTACACTAGGCATAGATCTCTTACAGTCACACAGACGTCTGATCACATAGATATACTTCATGCACTAAGCCATTCACTTTACATCACATAGCTGACACAAACATCTCTTTTCTTACATTGTCTGCCCTTCTATTTATACATTCAAAAGGCCTAAATAAGGGCCGATATCCCTTTCCCATTACAATATTCCCAAAAATCCCAAAAAGCCCCAAAAGCCCTAAAAAGGGGTGGAGATCCTGTGATCTCCTCTTTGCCATGCGTTCCTTCTCTAACTGGATGTCAGAGTACCAAAAATGATCAAATATGACCAAGTATTCCTCAAAACTTGGTCAAGGGCCAACAAATACCCATAAAAATAAACATGTAAATCACAATGCAACATGTAAATTTATCACACAATTAATACTCGTCTTTGTGAGAATATCATCAACTGCGTGCAGACCTTCCACGAACCTCCAAACCTTAGACCACACTGTTCATCACTCTCAACAGTGATTCACCCCCGAGCTGGGACTAAACTCCACCTGGGACTAAACTCCACCTGGGTAAAGGGATTCCTAACCAGACTAAAGGCTCATAGACAATAGGAAAGACTCCGTCAAAGGTGCCAAATCAAACTAACAGCCTATAGTTCCTCATTCACCACATGCCTGTCTCACCCAGGAAGTGTGCTCCTTCTTTTCTCAACAATCCTTCGACTGCTCCACTTCCTTTTCGAGCTTCAACAACAGGCTGGATAGGAAGTCTCAGAGCACTGTAGCTACAGTTCAACACCTTCAGGAATCGATCCCCAACAATTATCTCACCTAGCGAATTTCTCACGAGCCTGACAACCCACCTCTTCAATATCCCATGGGCCTGACAACCCGCTTCTTCAGTCCAGCTCCCAAGCTAACCAAATACACAAACATGTATTGCTATGGATACAGATTCAGGTACAGTCATGAAGGTGCGAAAGATAGCTCAATGGGTGTGTACATGCTCATGGATGATTGACTGCATGGCTGAATGCTGGAATGAATGATGAAAAAGATGATAGGAAATGAACTAAGTCCCAACAATATGTATGCATGTCCCCCAACTTGACACTTGTCATGTTGGGAGCTACTTTGGCCCACTTGTCCCCAACTTTAGAACTTAGGATAAAATAATTATCCATACTTTATATTTAAGAAATATTAATAAAATATTCCTTTTTGGCTTAAGCTCCCTAGCTTAGCCCCTTTCCTTAGCTTATCCGCTCCCTTTCCCTAACTAGTGGAGTTTAGTCCCCCATCTCTTTTATCGTGGTCGGTTTGCGTGCAATGATGTATTTATATTAATTATGAGACATGTACAAAAATAGGCGAACCGGCCTTTAACATCTAGGCTCTCTGGCCTAATCAAAACATAAGCATCCTATATTATAATAACTAGCTCACCAGCATACAAAACATAGCATATACACAAAGGCTCACTGGCCTCACAATTGTGCACACTCAAGTTACTACGTGCGGTATCCAGGAATGTGCACACTTCCTCATTTTACTGTGCAGTACATGCACACACTATACCATGAAATGTGCATATAAAATGATGTCATACAACTCACCAGCTTAAGTGCATTTTCATTTACATTTACAATTGGGTTCTACCTTAGGGTTATTACAATCCCCTCCCCTTATTATGCACTGTCCTCAATGCATCATGTATTGATGTACAACAAAATTTCAAAAATCCTCGAAAAGATGTGGGTATTCTGCCCACATTGCATCCTCATGTTCCCAAGTAGCATCCTCAGGACTGTTATTGGATAAATCAGAAAATATGAACATAAACTAATCTCCCTAGATCCACCTAGATCTATAAAAAAACAAGACATAACATGGCGCTTTCCCTAGGCTCTAATCATCAAATTTACTACCAAACAAAAGACGAGAGACATACCTTTAAGTGTCGCTTCCTTATATATTCGTTGTTCCCGCTTCACTCCGATGCTCTTGTGATACTGATCTTGATGTGAGACACAAACCAACCAAAGTGAAAGCAGTAGAAGTATATGCAATAACAACCTATGCATATGATCAAGGAATTATGCAATAAAATAAAGACAATTCTATGGGAAAGAAGCATGCCACTATATTATATTAAATAATAGAAAGAGAGATTACAACCGGATGCCTTGATGTTGTAAGGTTCCTTCCAACAATTCCTTGCTTCCCACACACTTCTTGCTCCAAGGATTCCGAGACCATGGATTTGATAGCTACTCACAATCTATATTGACAAAGAAAAGCTCAAATCTAATCTAACCAAGCTAACAATCTCAAGCCAAATTCAACTAACTTTCTCTATGAGAGCTCCTCTCCTTTTATAAGCTGAAGAGGATAAGGTGAGGAGGTTAGGATGATCCCACTAAATCATGAAATTGAGTAAGATCCAAACCATTCAGAGGCCACCTCACCATAGAAGCTTCTCCTTCTAGAAGCATCGAGAAAATTCTCCTTTTTCCCATGTACGAAGGCTGCCGCACCATAGTTGTAATGTAGCCTGCGGAAACTCTGTGATCTAGCTATAGTGCAACCTATGGAAATCATGCATTTCCGCACCCCATGTATAGAGAAACCTGCAGAAATCCTCCTTAATAGGGTTTTTACAAAGGAAAATTCAATTTCTTCTCTCAGGCAACGTTCTTCTCCCTTCTTTCTTCAGGAATTCAGGCCACTGACCCCTCTGAAGGCAACAAATAGGTTTACATCATTAACGGTCATAGTGGTGATGAAAATAATGTGTAATAGAGAGCCCCTCAAAGTATGAAGTTAGAACATAGTGATAGCTGATATACTTTGTCGAGTGTGTGTAGGGAACAAGCAATAGTCGTTCAGAAACCTGCCAACAAACAAGGAAATACAGTACAATAATATATCATCACTGAGGTAGGCATTCCCATACTCAGAATACAAATGACTCAAAGCATAAATGCCAACATGTAAATATCCATGTCAAGTAAGACAAGGTCATGGCCACCAAACATACACTGTGGATGCATGCCAATATTTCTCAAATCTGAACATAGCCACCAAAAATACACTCTGGATCTATGTGTTAAAGACTCAAATTTGAATATATCCATGAGACATACAATGTGCATCTATGTAAAAATACACTGAATATACTCCAACGCAACCTGTATCTGTCAGAAAAGATCCAGGGTCTTCATCTCCACCATTCTATAGTACAAATCTAACCATGCGAATACATGTGTTGAAGTCGAACATGGTAGAAACCACTTGATTACAGGTCATTAGTGTATACTGTTAACAAGTGTGAGGAAAATCACCATTAATTGCAATGAATCCCAAGGTACACTAGTAAAATCCAACGAATTTGAATTAATGAGGTGAAGTCGAACACTCGGTGGAATCTCTTGATCAGAGGTCAATAATGAAAACCCACTGTCGAAAGTGAGGAAACTTACCATTGAGGCATGCAAGTTCCAAGGTACCAATTAGTTTCTAAGTCTACTTCCTGGATAATGAGTTGAAGTTGACAAGAAAAGACTCACCACAGGAGGGCCTTAATGTATCCCCCATCAATGACTCGAAATGGGAAACAAGATTTGATGTAGATCAGAGTAACAAGTGATTCAGGACTGACTCAGGGATGGCCGACACAATAGAAGGCTTAAGGATTGTAGAAATGGCTGACGCAATAGAATCATTTCTGGGTTGAACTTCTTTTTGAACATATTGATGACGCGACAACTGTCTTGGAAACACTGACTCAACAACAGAGATTACAGACCAATTTGTAATATTATAAAGGAGTATGATCAAGAGACAAGTAAATTTTCCAACCTAGACACAAGGTGATTGAAAGGGTGTCATGTTCAAAAGTGACTCTGCCATAGAATACCGGTTTAGACACATTTCTTTCCTAATTCCCCCCCCACCATTTCTGGCGAGTACCTCTTTATTTTTATGCAATCTTGAGGAGGATAACATATGCTTGTAATGTAAGCTCATCCTTCGGACGAGTCCCTCAGAGTATGTTTAATGAACCCTAAGAAGGAGTGGTTCGGTAACATATGGGTCTTTCGATGTTTGTTTAACGAGTCCAAAGAGAGAAAACTCGGGGGCTTTTCATGTTTAGAGAGTCTGAAAAACACATAAAAAGAACTCGCTCAGTTCCTTTTTCATAAATTAGTTTAATGAGACTGGAAAAGTGATAAAATGTCGCCCATCAAATGTTTTCTTCAAATAATTTTACAGCATTAAAAGAACAAGGTCGCTCGACAATCTTTTCATATTTAGAGAGTCTGAAAAGAGATTAAAGGGAACTCCAGGGGGTTCCTTTTTCGTATAGCCTTTATGAGTCTGAAAAAGTGATAAAAGTTTACTCGGTTACATTCTCATTGATTTACGAGCATGAGAAAGAACAACTATTAAGCTCAGTAACTTATTCTCATGTATTTATGAGCACGAGAAAGAACAAAGACTAAGCTCGGGATTTTTTTCATTTTTACGCAAGCTTTAAAACAAAAAAAAACTATGCTTGGGATAGATTTTATTTTTTCACAAGCTTAAAACTAAACAAAACTATGCTTGGGATTGATTTTATTTTTACACAAGCTTAAAACTAACCGAAACTATGCTTGGACTTGGTTTCATTTTTACACAAGCTTGAACTAGAGGAAAACAATGCTTGAGGTAAGGTGGTTTCATTTTTACACAATCTTGAACCAGAGAAAAACTATGCTTGTGACTTCCCAACACATGGTTCACGGATTTGCATGGTTGGAACCTAGCCCCCATCTTAAGAAGCTAGTGGCTCAACTTCAGCATGAAGTCTAGAGGCTGGAAGCATTGCCCCCCAAGCTTCGTTTCATTCAACTGCAAAGGAAGATGAAATGAAGCTTCAAATACTAGACGAAGGACTTGACTCAAACAGAGAGGGGGAAAAAATCTATTTCATTTTTTAACAAGCTTTCCACAGAGAAGAAAAACTATGCTCGAGAATCCAGGTTCAAACCCTAGACCTCTGTTTAATTTTTTAACGAGCTTGGCACATAAACATGAACTATGCTTGTAACCTTTGTTTCATTTTTTAACGAGGTTGCCACAGAGACGTAAACTATCCTCATAACTGCTTTCATTTTTTAATGAGCTTGAAATCATAAAACCATGCTCAAGGAATCTCTTCTTGATCATGGCTTCCAAGAGGACAATGATCTAGAAGGACACCATGTCAAGGGAAAAAAACTGGTCATGGACTCCAAGAGATCTTCATTCGAAGGAAGAAACACACTCTGGAAGGAACACATGTCGAGGGATGTGATAGGGGCAAAGAGGTCAGGCTCCAATAGCCCTATTGAAGAGATTACCATGTCAACTACCAAATCCAAGTCATTGTCATCGGTAACAGAAAGCATGGGAGACAACACCACATAATTGACCTGTGGCAGGGGAGATACCATTTGCATATAAGAACTGTGTAGGGAGGTCATTGAGGTCATGTCAGGACCGAAAAATGAAATTTGATCAATGGTCACAATTCTTCCATCGTGCGGGAAAGATATCACACGAAAAAGAGTGGACACGATTGCTTTAATGGCATAGACATAATCTCTCCCAAGGAGTAAAGAAAAATCCAAGGGATTTTGGACTACCATGACATCAATAAAGGTAGTTTTCCCTCCCAAAGTTACAGGAAATTGAGGAAGGGTTCCTAAAGGTTGACTAGTTCTTCTGTTAAAAGATAACAAATTCTACATAACCGACGCAAGCTGAGGACAACCCAAAGATTGCCAAGAAAAAGAGGACAAAATACTAACGAACACACCTTCATCTATCAGAGTCTGAGGAACGTCCCGACCACAAACCTGCACTATAATATGGAAAGGAATGTGAGAGGGAAGACAAGGTACGATTAGCACACCCCAATCAAAATGGATGGCCTCATTACTTGGAGGGGGTCCCACGGGAGAAGGTTGAATACCCCCCAACATGGTAGATTCTGTATCAATGAAAAAAACATGGGCAATATCGGGTTTACTCTCGAGCAGGAGAGTAGGATCGACTGATGATGGGATCAGATCGACCACTAGGATTGCATTCTCCAAGGGGAGAATGGGGTCGACCAATGGAAACAGATCGACTTCTTGGGTTTCACTCTCTAGAGGGAGAGTGTGATCGACCGAGGATGGGATGAGATCAACCACTTGGGTTTCACTCTCCCGCGAGAGAGTGGGATCGACCGAGGATGAGATCAGAGCAACCACTTTGTCAATTGGTTCAACTAAGGATGTGACCAGGTTGACTGCATGATCAACCAGACTGACCACTGAAAGGACCAGATTGATCATTCCATCAACTACAGGTGGGTTGAGAGTAAGCTTGCGATAAGCAGCTGGAAGTTGAGGCTGTGAAAAAGTCATGTTTTCCAGGAATTTCGAGGCTTCGTCCATACGGGGGAAAAGGTGAGTTAGATGACTCCCTTTGCATAACATGCATGGGAACATGACTCTACTTTTCTTCTTCCCAACAATATCTTGACTAGTTGATGGGAGGTCATCAACATGTTGTTCAGAGGCTGATGACAGGGGTTGGTGAGGGTGTTTAGACCATGCTTCTATAACTTTGGATAGACCAAGGAAATTCTTAAGAAGATGGCTACCCTTACAAATCCTGCAAGGGTACTTGGGCTTGTGGGTGGTTTGGGTGATCTTGACATCATCAACACTCCCAACATGATTAACAGTAACTGGTTTCTTTCCCACATGTCTGGCAGTGGTTGGAAGTTTGGACCCTTGTTTAATTTTCTTCTTCGTATTCTTCCTTTTCTTCTTCTTCTTATCCACCGGGTTACTACCTTCAGATCTTTCACTTGGTGAAGAAGATGAAACGGAAGGAGACCTTACAGGTGAAGAAGGTGAAGAAGATATTACTGGTGAGGAAGGAGAAGGATCAAAATGAGGTTGATGTTCTCGGGGGGAAGTGCTTACAAATGAAGCACTAATTGCATTCGAGACTGCCTGAGTGGAAAACAACCATACCGGTAGTCCAATTGTGAAACCTAGAAGGCTCAAAGTAGCGATGAGAGGATGACCAATGTTTCTGTAAGAAGGAAAAACAAAATGTTCCCCTAGAGCAAGGGTTCCTTCATTGGTCATTTCAGGAACTGACACCATCAAATAAAAATCCAATCTAAAATCCACTAGGGAAAACAGACAACACACGCTAAAAATCTAGTAAGAAAGCATTCAAACAAAACCTTCTCATAATGAACACACTGGTTGGTGATGAAATCCAACGCCGTGAGAGCAATGTAAGAAGGGGTTGAGATAGAGTGGGTGGAAAAGTTATGTTGATGACCTTCTTAACGGACTTACACCTTGGTGCAAGCTCCCACACATAATTGTGGGTATACGCTCCAAGGAGCCCTAGTGAGTTTGGCCAACGTCGATTCTAGGTACCATGAAGACTTGCCCCTCCACAATCACCTTGTGTAAAGACCCTAAAGGGATAGGCCACTACGGTTACCAATTACAACAATGATGCTTGGGGAAGCAGTCGACAGTATGATCCATGCGCAAGGGTAGGGTATCTAGCCCAAAATCAACTTGAAAGGCTTCTACTCATCATTGTGGGTATACCTTCAAGCGACCCCCATAATATGTGCAATCTCTACACCAAGACCAACAAAGCAGGGTGAGTAACTCTTCCAGTCTCAATGCGACCTCGTGATTGACCCTTGTGTTAGAAGGGCTTCCCAGGAAAAAATGAAATAAGTGGATTTATCTCTCCCTAACTCAAGATTCTATGTTTATTTGTAGCTTTGGAAAGTTATCTTTCACACCTATTCCAAAGCCCTAAAACTAATCTAATGTAGGTTTGCTAATTCAAAGGGAAGATGGTGTGAACAATATGGTGTTTTGACTGACTCGAAAGTAATGAAAAGAGATGAAGATGCAATCTTTTCATTTCGATGAAAGCTATGTTACGAGAAGGAGAAAACATTTATCATTCCCATATGCACAATGTCCCAAAATTTTAAAACTCATAAATATCAATATATTCAAGAAATGAGAAAAATAGACTATACACCAATACACGGTTCATAATTTAAGACCTAAAAATGCCAAGAATCATGCAATTTCGTTACTTCAAATGCAAGGATTCCCCCAATCTAATATAAAGCAACAAATTAAAACTTTTTGTTTCAAAGATATCTAAAAGCAATAGCAAATTGACATGAAACAAAGCAACCCAAACAATTTTCTCTTTTAACACGAACTATTCAATAAAAGAAAAAGGAGTTCTTTCACCAAACAATTCTAAATAAAACTCGGTGCTTTGTAATTGAAAAGACACTCAAATCAAGAGACTAAATCTTCCAAAAGAAAACAAAGCAAAGATGACTAAAAGAAGTTTCAAAGCTGTCAAGCAGACTATAAACATATCATAATCAAACCCAAAAATTCACCCCAAAACCAAATCCAAGGTCCGAGTAAGGAAAAAACCATCAAAAATAAAAAATTTACAATTTCCGCACGCTGTAGACTAACACAGTGCGGAAATCCCTGATTTTTGTAGGCCAAATATGCGTAGGGTGCGGAGTTTCTGCACTAGTCTAAAAAAGTAGGGTGCATAAATCCTAAGTCGCCGCACTGTCCCTCAAAGCAGGGTGCGAAAATCAAACAAAAATGGAAAACATTAAAAAATGTGAAGGTTTTCCAATGAATTTTAATAGTCAGAGAGTTAAGCTGGATCTCCCAGTGACTCAGAAAACATAACCCAAGAAATCAAAGCAAGAAAGCAAGTCAAACTAGGAAAACAATCAGTTCCCCCAGTAGAGTCACCAATTTTGTTATTGGATAAATCAGTAAATGCGGACTTAAACTAATCTCCTTAGATCCACCTAGATCTAGAACAAAACAAGACAGAACATGGCACTTTCCCTAGGCTTTAATCATCGAATTTACTACCAAACAAAAGATGAGAGACATACGTTTAAGTGTCGCTTCCTTATATCTTCATTGTTCCCGCTTCACTCCGGTGCTCTTGTGATACTGATCTTGCAGTGAGACACAAACCAACCAAAGTGAAAGAAGTAGAAGTATATTCAATAACAACCTATGCATATGATCAAGGAATTATGCAATAAAATAAAGACAATTCTATGGGAAAGAAGCATGCCACTGTATTATATTAAATAATAGGAAGAGAGATTACAATTGGATGCCTTGGTGTCCTAAGGTTCCTTCCAATGATTCCTTGCTTCCCACACACTTCTTTCTCCAAGGATTCTGAGACCATGGATCTAATAGCTACTCACAATATATCTTGATAAAACAAAGCTCAAAGCCAATCTAACCAAGCTAACAATCTCAAGCAAAATTCAACTAACTTTCTCTATGAGAGCTCCTCTCCTTTAAAATTTGAAGAGGATAAGGTGAGGAGGTTAGGATGATCCCACTAAATCATGAAAGCGAGTAAGATCCAAACCATTCAGAGGCCACCTCACCATAGAAGTTTCTCCTTCTAGAAGCATCGAGAAAATGCTTGTTTTTTCCATGTACGAAGGCCGCCGCACCCTAGCTGTAATGCAGCCTGTGGAAACTCCACGACCTAGCTATAGAGAAACCTACGGAAATCAGGCATTTCCGCACCCCATGTATAGAGAAACCTATGGAAATCCTCCTTAATAGGGTTTTTACAAAGGAAAATCCAATTTCTTCTCTCAGGAAAAGTTCTTCTCCCTTCTTTCTTCAAGAATTCAGGCCACTAACCCCTCTGAAGGAAACATATAGGTTTACATCATTAACGGTCATAGTTGTGACAAAAATAATGTGTAACAAGGACCATACCAGGTCCATTGGACCTTTACAAGCCCTATGGCTTGATTCCAGAGCTGTTTGATTTTCTGGTCTAGAATGCATACCGGATGCACTTGGAAAGTGCCTTCTTGTTCCACCTAAATCACATTCCAATGAATAACATGATTCACATTAGGTATATATTTCTTGAGAAAAGATACATGGAATACATTATGAACAAAAATAGATGGAGGAAATGCAATCATATAAGCAACTGGACCAATCCTCTCTAGGATTTCAAACGACCCACAATAGCGAGCTGCCAACTTTGAACAATTTCCCAACTTCAAGGAACTTCTGTTGGGTTTCACTTTCAAGAATACATGATCACCCACTTTAAATTCCCTGTGAGTTCTGCCCTTATCAGCATAGATTTTCTTCCTGACTTGGGCATCCTTTAAATTTTTCTTTATTTTTATCATTTGCTCCATTTCCTTGAGCAAATCTGGCCCAACCACTTCTTTGTCTACCGGGTTACCCAAATTACTGGTGTGTTGCACTTTCTGCCATAAAGTGCCTTGAATGGGATCATCTTTAGAGATGTTTGTTACCCATTGTTATAAGCAAACTCTACCAAGTGTAGGTAGTCTTCCCATTTTGATGGCTTATCCATCACATACATTCTCAACATATACTCATTCACTTGATTCACCCTCTCCGTTTTCCCATCTGATTCTGGATGATAAGCTATACTGAAATTCAAATTTGTGCCAAATCCATTAAATAATCCTTTCCAAAATTTTGAGGTAAATTTTGGATCTCTGAAAAACACAATTGTCTTGGGTATGCCATGTAATCTAGCAATCTCCCTCATATAAACATCAACAATGTTCGCTGCCTTGTGAGTGAGCTTAACTGGAATAAAATGGGTAGCTTTAGTAAGCTTATCCACCACCAACATGGTAGAATCATGTTGCTTGTTTGTTTTGGGCAGTTTGGTGATGAAATCCATGGTTACAAATTCCCACTTCCGCTCAGAAATGGGTAATGGATGTAGCAAACCAGCTGGGTGTCTATGCTCAACCTTTACTTTTTGACATTCCAAACATCTAACAATAAAATCAACAACCTCTTTCTTCATGCTTGACCAATAATATTGGATTTTCACAGCTACAATAGTTTTTTGATATCCTAGGTGCGTAGCATAAGGAACATTATGCATTTCTCTCAGTATCAGTTTTTTCAATTCATTAGAATCTGGTACATGAATTCTGCCCTTGTACATGAGAATTTCATCATTAACTAGCTTGTATTCTTCAATTTTCTGCTGCAAAATACCTTGTTGTAATTTTTGCCACTAATTCCTTGTATTGCAAATCTGATTTGGCAGCCTCTATCATTCTGGGTTTTAAATTTGATTGGTACATGCCAATGGCTGTAGCATGCATTTCATGCACTCTTCTACTGAGTGCATCAACCACTTTGTTCTCTTTCCCTTTGATATGATTTATATCGAAGTCATACTCACTTAAAAATTCTAAGCATCTTCTTTGCCTAGTATTTAGAGTTGGTTGATCAAATAAATATTTCAGACCATTATGGTCTATTCTCAGCTCAAACCTCTTCCCCATGAGGTAGTGTCTCCATTTCCTCAAGGCATGCACTATGGATGCCAACTCCAAATCATGAGTGGCATAGTTTCCTTCATGCTCCTTCAACTTCCTTGATTCATAACATATAACAAACCCATTTTGACTGAGGACTCCACCAATTCCTTCCTTACATGCATCTATGCATACAATGAAGTCTTCATTTGGGTCTACAATCCTTAGTATTGGAGCACTTGTTAATAATTGTTTCAAGTGTTCGAAACTCTTTTCACAATCCAATGTCCATTGAAACTTCACACCCTTTCTTTGCAAGGAAGTGATTGGGTGTGCAATCTTTGAGAATCCTTCAATAAATCTTCTATAGTAGCCTGCAAGGCCCATGAATGATCTCACCTCTGACACATTCTTTGGCGCTGACCATTCTCTAATGGCTTTTATCTTCTCATGATCCATTTCCATCCCATCCTTTGAAATGATATTACCCAAATAATGAATTTGCTTCTGATAAAATGAGCACTTGCTCAATTTGGCATACAACTGATGCTCCCTTAATACTTGCAACACCAATCTCAAATTATGCTCATGCTCTTCTTCCGACTTAGAGTATATAATAATTTCATCCAAAAATACAATGACAAACTTGTCTAAATATTCTCGAAAAACACCATTCATTAAGCACATGAAAACCACTGGTGCATTTGACAACCCAAATGGCACCACTGTGAACTCATAATGACCATACCTTGTTCTAAAGGTGGTCTTGCTGATATCCTCCTCTTTAATTCTTACCTAATGGTATCCTGACCTGAGATCTATCTTTGAAAATATCTTTGCATCCTTCAATTGATCAAAAAGATCGTCGATCCTTGGCAGAGGATACTTGTTCTTCACAGTCACTTTATTCAACTATCTGAAATCAATGCACAATCTTAATGTCCCATCTTTCTTATTCACAAACAAGACTGGGGCACCCCAAGGTGACACACTTGGGTGTATATACCTCTTCTTCAGAAGTTCTTCAAGCTTCATTTGCAACTCCTTCAACTCTGGTGTACTCATTCTATAAGGAGTCTTTGACAGTGGAGCTTCTCCAGGCATTAAATTTATAGAGAAATCAATATCTCTCTTTGGGGGTAGTCCTGGTACTTCCTTGAACACATCTTCAAATTCTTCCAAGACTACATGATCTTCCAAATTTGGCACCTTATCTCTAGGTGTCTCTTCCATATGTGCTGCAAATATTTGATACCCTTTCCTGTAACATTTCTTCAGCTGCAATGCTGAAATTTCTCTGATGGTTACTGCCCTGGGAATTCCCTTCACTCTCCTTAGTTTTCCTTCCTCATCCAAGAAAATAAATGATTTTTTATGACAGTCTAGGATGGCATGATGTTGGTCCAACCAATCCATCCCAATTAGACAATCATAGGAACCTAAAGGCAAGATGTTCAAATCTACCTTGGTGTTCAGTCCATTCATGTCCATGAGGCATGACTTAACCATCTCATTGACTATTCTTTTGGCTTCGGTAGCCATCTGCACAAACCAAGATTTCCCATGCTTTCTTCTTGGCAAATGAAAACTTTCCACCATCTTAGGATCTATATAACTATGAATAGCTCCTGAATCAATTAAAATAAAAATGGTTTGGTTGTTTATCATACCTTCCACTTCAATCATGTGTGACTGATACTCTACTTGCTTGTTGTCCAGGGCTACATAGATCCTTGGTACATTTCTTCCCATGTCCTCCACTGTTTCACCTTGCTGTACATTGTGAACAGTTCTCCCTTTTTCACCTCTGTGAGGACAATCTCTATACATGTGATCTCCTTTACAACCCCAACATTGAATAGGTGGATGCCTTGGCCTTTGATCTCTTGCCTCAATCGTTYCGAGTTCTCTAGAAGTTGTCTATACCTGAGGATTATTTCTGAAGAATGGAGGCTTAGATCCCTTCTTCCTATGATCCATATTGAACTTCTTTTTGTATTCCCAAGCTTTTTGGAAAGTTGGCCTTGCTTTCTGCTATTCATAAAGGCATTTATCTCGCCTTATGGTCTCATCCAATGTCTCTGGATCATCATATTGTATTTTGTCACTGATAAATGATGGCAATCCACTCAAATACCTTTGAATTTTGACTATCTCATTCTTGATGAAAGAGACATACTTCAACAGTTCTAGAAACCTTCTCTCATATTCATTTATGGTCATACTCCCAAGCTTGAGTTGAAAGAACTCTTTCGTTTTCTTGTCATACTATCTCTTAGTCAAGTATTTCTTCTCAAAATACTTCTTGAATTCCCTCCAAGTAACACATTTCTCTTTAATGTGCTGCACCTGCACAAGATGATCCCACCACATGGATGCCTTTCCCTTGAGTTGATAGATGGAAATTCTACCTTCTGCATGAGAAGAATAATTATGCAATTGAAAATACTTTCTCATTCCCAACAACCATGTTTCTTCATCTTCATCCCTTTTGTGCTCACCATCAAATGTAGGAGGTTTGATTTTGTTCATTTCTCCTCACAGTTCATCCACCCCAGACCTCTCATTCTTTTTAACAGGGGATGGACTTGTTCTGCTATGTGATCTTTTATTGGAATTCCTCGGGGAGTGGTGGTGATGCCTGCTAACACTTCTTTCTTTTCTTTTCTCGTCATGAGACCTGTGATTTTCTAACTTGCTTGAGCCACTCTCCTTATCCAATTTCTTTTCTATTCTGTTCAAGCTCTCTAATAACTTCATGTTGAATTCATCCTACTGCTCCTTGGCTCTCATAAGACTTTGATTATCAACTTTATGGCTTTGGACATCCTTTTGCAATTTTTTAATGGTCCCATATTCATGTTTTCATCTCTTCCTTCTCCATGTCCATTGGAGTTTGTTCCTTCAATGCCCAAATGGACATCCATCCCTCTGCTCTCATCTTGATGTCTGTAAGTCCCCTGTGCCTCTTCCATTCCTATGGACTCTGCATTGATATTGATATGATCTATTTTTTGTTGACTCTGCAAAATGTGAAGCCAACAAAACTTTGTCAGACTCACTGT
The DNA here is from genome assembly GCA_032191745.1 of Picea mariana. Classification (NCBI taxonomy): domain Eukaryota; kingdom Viridiplantae; phylum Streptophyta; class Pinopsida; order Pinales; family Pinaceae; genus Picea; species Picea mariana. The sequence continues at coordinate 62,816 of JASDQU010585534.1, read as the reverse complement.
TTCAACAATTTCATGAAAAATATGAACCATTTTGGTTCAATAATATATCATAATCCTTTATTTTGATTTCCTGAAAGTTTGAATGCCCAAATCAATTTTCTGGGTGGATATTTAGATTCCATTTTTCAATACCTTTCCAACGTCTACTCACATGCTTAATTCCGAGTCTAGAGCAAAAAGTTATGGTCATTTGAAATTTTCCCAATAATTTTTTTGTTTGTTTTTCAACTTAGCGCAACTCTGCGCTGTAAATATGCAATTTTGCACCTACTCCATTGAAATTTTCGTATGATCTCAATTGAGTTTCTGCATAAACATATTATGGACATTCTTTCCAAGTTTCACCTTATTCTAGGTTTTGGGCTGCTAGTTACAACCTACTAAAATTCTAGGCCAATTTGTGTTTTTGGTCTAGATTGTTACATGAACCTTATTTTCCATATTAAACACCTTTAACATGCCCATAAATTTAATTTATCTCTGGGATTTTCTTCTATGGTTCAATATATTTCCATTGACTGCTCCTGCGCCTCAATCCAATTCCAGAGCAGAAAGTTATGGCCCTTTGAAGTTAGTTGGGTTATAAAATTTACCCTCCACTGTTTGTGCTGTATTTTTCTCAAAAAAATCTCTGTTTGATGAACAATTTACACCATTAGAAAGATCTATCCGAGCTCTTTTATTTGAGCTGCAGATACAGAGTATACCGTCTGTAGACCTCTATCTCGTGGTTTTTGAGTTGTTAAAAACGCTCTTAAGGCCCTCAAAAACGCGTTGCAAAAAGATGACGTTCAAATGATATAACACATCGTAGAAATTCACTAATTTTCTGCTATTGTTCACCCTTCAACGACTTCGCACACACAAAATTCAACCTGTACACACATATTTACCATGTGCAGTAACAACACAAGATAAATCGTGCTTCGTTCACTTTAAAACCACTGTGTATCACTTCTATGTCGCACTAATAACTTGCGCGCACTACTTTCGTTTTGCGCACCAATATCCACTGCGCACAGTTTTTGTACTGCGTGCTGATATCCACCATGCACAATTTTTGTACCATGCACATTTCACTCGATGTGATGCACCATGCCAAAGTTTAGTACGTCTCCACTGCGCATTAAAACTCTGCGTGCACCACTAACTAAGCCGTCGCGCGACAACATATACCCACATTGCACGCACAACTACTAAACTCCACTGCGTTGTGCCAATACTGCACACACCACACACGCCATTATTATAAATGTCCACACCACACACACTTCTTATGCGTATGCACACTGCATAATGCCAAATTTAGTGCGCGCACCCGCACACCAAAATTTTTCCGTGCAGCGCCAAAATTTAGCGCGCACACCCGCACACTAACATTTTTCTGCGTGGTGCCAAAATTTAGTGCGTGCACCAAAAAACCACTATTTTTCTATGCGGTACCAAAATTTAGAGTTCACACCCGGACACTAACATTTTTCCGTGCGACACCAAAATTTAGCGCGTGCACCAGCATACCAATATCTTACCGCGCAGTGCCGAATTTTACCTATCACAAGCTTTTCACTGCGCATCATGCATTTTTAGTGTGCCCACCTGTGCACATTCACCTTTATGCGCATCAAATCCTCATGAATTTCACTGCAGAAATTGGGGCTTTTTCCTAACTTTTCCCCCAATTTACCATAGAGATTCTGCAACCACGAAATTCATTCAATTTCACCCCGATAACACCAATTCAACCTTTGCAACAACAAATCATTTTGGGTTGACATTTCTAGAATGAATTTCCCCAAAATCAATTCACGAATTGAGAATTTTAATTATAAAACTCGCTCCAACTGTCATGGCTTCACTGTGACTTTGAATTCGACCAATTCCGGGTCGAAATTTGCTAGAACATATATTAAATTGGGAATATCTCATCACTTGGCCAAATTTCTCCATTTTCTCATGAATTTAACAACAAAAATTGGGGCTTTTCCCAATTCCATGTCGTTGCTTCCAGATATTACCATGGACACTCTACAAACTAAAATTTGGCCCATTCGAAATAAATCTTCTATGAAATTTTGCGTCAACTCAAATTTGTAAGGTAGCTAGAGAGGTAGTGGGGGGCCCAGAGGGCCTATAGTGATAATAGTGGAGGTCATTCAATGTAAGGTGGACTAGGTCCACTATATTATTAAATAAGGCCCACTATGGT
>JASDQU010585533.1:50431-73220 GCA_032191745.1 Picea mariana | reverse complement strand
GGAGCCTCCCCACCTACCATCCTGGTGGGTAATTCATTCCAGGTTCAGAGAGTTGCTTTGGTCTTTGAGAAAGTAAAAACCATATGGTATTGGTTCGGTGGAAGTTAACGCAGCCATTCCAGGTCCCTTCCACCACCTCTCATTAGCCATCATGGTCTCTTTAGCACATCCCCCTCCCAACAATCATGCAACACATCTTCATAACATAATTCACATTCATCGACCTTGTATACAAAGGTCTGTCAAATCAAACATTCACATCTTTGAGTTTTCCATAGTTCTTGTCCAATATAGTTATTTTTACAGACTGAGGGAAACAAGGTGTTACACAACCTCTTTTCATCTCTTTGTAAAAGCTGTGCTAAAACACTCGGGCATGGAGGATCTAGTCGAGGGTTGTTATGTTGTTGTAATGTAGGTTTGATTGCAGTGGTATCGTGACCAGTTTTAGTCAGCTTCTGTGTGATCTTTTCCCCTCTTACACTGAATGGCTCGGGCATGGAGGATCTGGTCGAGTTGTTGTAACTGCATGGTGATGTAGGTTTGATCATTGTGTTGTTGTGACTGTGTTGTTTGGACATATTTTAGTGTCTGAAGCTTGATCTTAAGAGTGATCTTGTGTTGGCCCTTGACTAAGTTTTGGGGAGTTTCTTGGTCACGTTGACCTATTTTGGGACTTCGACATCCTATCAAAGGAGGAGCACAAGATGAAGCGGAGATCACGGGATCTCGACCCCCTTTTGGGCCCCTTTTTGGGTTTTTGGGAATATGTAACAAGAATGGGATGTCGGCCCATGGGTTTACCCATATTTAGGTCTATTTTGTATGTATAAATAGATATCTATAGACATAGATATAAAATGAGAGGTCGATCAACATCTATGTGATGTAATGCTGAGTGCTAGAGTGGATTGTAAGTGCTTAGTGCATGATTGTAATAGACTTGCAGAGCTAAGTGCAAGTGGTGTGCTGTAGCGCAAGGAAGAAGGATCTAGTGAGCTGCACAGATCTCCTGTCCTATGCGAAGAAGGGTTTTGAGGCTCTGTGCTGTAACTGATTGACTGAAGCTAATAAAGAAGAAGAGTTGGTGGATGTAGCCCCAGGGTGGGGTTGAACCACATAAAAACTGTGTTATGTTGCTTTGTGCATTGCTTTGATGTGTTTATATCTTCTTTTGATAAGTGATTATAGATGATAAGATAGATATGCTCATGCATAGTGCTTATTGTATGTGAGAATGTTAGATCTGATCTATATAGTCATGCTTAGTGCTTGATATACTCGATCTAGTTCAAGTTATCTATTCTAAGTGCTTAAAAGCTGTAGACTAGTGCAAATGATGCGAAGCTCTATTTTATCAACGAAGTGGATATCGATTTCATATTAAAGATCTGACGATGCTAAGTTCTTTATTGAGTAAGTAATCACAGATCTGTGTCCCAGCTAAAGTTACAGACACCTGAGTCTAGCAACCATCCCTGCCTCTACCTCGGGTGAGACTTCACCTGTTTCGCAGGTGTTGCCGAAAGGGTTGGTAGTTAGGGTTTTGTTGATGCGCTGTTGTAGCATTGAACCCTGGGTCTGCCCCTGTGCCAACAAATGGTTCCATTGCCGGGACCTGAAACTGTGATGGCTGGGAACTAAGAAGAAGAATCTTTGTGCAAAGACTCGAGCTGAAACCGTGAAAGTTTTGTGCGTAGATCTGTTGCCCTAGTGCGCGACATTCTACTTGACCTGTGAAGCTTTGTGCAAGAAAAGAGGTCAGATCTGCAAGAAAATAGGTTAGATATGAAGAAAAGAGGTAATATCTGTAAGCTATGTGCTCTGATAAAGGTAAGAATAGTAGAAATTTTTTAGATCTGGAAGCTTTGTGCCTTGTAAAAGTAAGATAAGTGAAATTTTTTGTTTCTAAAATATGGATCTAGGTATGTTTGATAGATTTTGTCCTAGCCTGAAAACTAGGGCACTCATAGATGAAAGAAGATTTGATATGAATATATCTGATAAAACTAGTGAAAAATATGTTATACCTATGCATAGAAAGAATGTTGGGACTAATAAATGGATGCAGGATCCTAGAAAGATTTTTTTGCAGGTTAGCTACCATGATACTGGTGCACAGCACAGAGGAAGCTGGGGATCATTTAAAAGAAAGAGAGGATTAACCCTCTGTTACAGTTGCAGAAGACCGGGACATCTTGCTAAGGAATGCCCTGGGAAAATACCTAGTTGTCTTTGTTGCAAAGATATGGACCATGAAGTGTTGGATTGCCCTAGAATGATTGCTAAGCTTGAGAGAATGAATCTTAAGGTGGATCCAGAAATAGCAAAACCTCAGAAAGAATCAGAGAAATTATTGTTACAGATGAAAGAAACCTTGAATGACCATCGACATATTAGATTATCAGAGATATTTAAAGAAAAAGAATGCATTGAAGCAAGAATAGGAGACTTCGACATTGACTGTGTTATGGATGAGGAAACACAGGTGAATATCATGACAAAGAGAACTTGGGAAGCTATAGGGAGGCCTGCTATGATTCCTTCATTAGGAGGAATAGGATTATCTAGAGGGAAACTAATAAACCTATGTGGCAAGCTCACTCATATATATATGAATGCCAATGGAACTTCGACTAAAGAAGACTTTGAGATTATTAAATTTATTGAGGACAGGCCCCGTTTACCATGTTACTGGGAAAACCATGGATTGATAGAGATCAAGCCAGACGAAGGGAAGAAGAAATTTTGGAACAACAGAAACAAGAGTTAAAAGATTTCATGACCTGAAGGATTGCACAGTTGATGGAAGAACAAGAGAACAGATTGAAGCTATTTAACACTAGAGACCTTGATGTCGAAGCTACAAGAACATTAGAGGACCCACGGAAAACTGAAGTACCTATCCCAGATAAAGAGAGGTGTTACCCCTAAATTCTAGGAGAGAATCTCAACAACACGAAGTGACTATGTCTATAGAAAATAGGAATCAAAATGGGAAAAGGACCACCGAGATGAAGCTCACTGGAAAGAAGGCTAGGAAGGTAAGTAAGAAGAGGGCTAAGATTGAAAAGTTACAGAAGGTTCTAGAGGGAACTTCGCAGACAGAAAAATTACAGAATTGGAGCTTTGCCGGGATATTAGAACAACGACATATGGCACTTCGCTGTGGTGAAGCAATATAACCGTTGGGGACTGATATATCCGTTCGACCGACACTTCGAATGGGTCAGAAAGCATTTATGGGTTACCACTAGACCGTTAGACCGCACCATAATGGGTAGAATAGAGTTAATGAAGGCCTCATAACCATTGCAAGCAAACCATTAGCAAGTTTCCTATTTAGTCTGTTGTGCCATGCACTGAGAACACTTTTGCTAACTGAGAGTTTTTGAGTCCACAGATTAAGTGAATTATCTACAATGATCATTGCATTCTAGTGTAGTGTCTGAGCTAATCATGATCCCGATCATTTTCATCCTGAGCGCGTATGTCCGACGATCTCATCGCAATCGAGGAATCAATAAAAAAAGTTCTCATCGACTTAATGACTGATAGAGTCATGTCGGAGAGAGGAATATCTACAAGTGTGAAAGCATCGTCGATGACGGGATTGCCAACCTCCCCATTCACTGCTCGAGTTGGACCATCCCGGGCAGTAAATGAAAAGCGAACTAAGCATAGGGATGATCTTGCGAATATCAAGTTAATCCTGAGCATTCTACCCACCTACCTACCACCCTTGAGCGGTGATATCAATCAGGATAGTGTACCCTGAGATTTTGAGTACCCATTGGTCACTGCATACCTCCCGAAACGGGTATGCGCAGTTCACGCAGATCAAGATAAAATTGCAGCATTGAAGTTTAGTGACTTCAACCTCGGTGACATGAAGGTCTACAGCATGCTCACCCTGCATAAGTACTTGACCAAGACTAAAGGGAAGAATTTGAAGATCGTCCCTCAATCATGGACCCATAACCTCGCACAGTCCACGCTGCTTAACGTAATGAAGATCCCGCACTTCAACAGACATCAGGAAGTGAACGCATGCGTCAAGTTGCTACTGTCCTACTACCATGGAGGTTACTTGTGGTTGAACCATCACATTACAGTAGATTTGACTCTGATCAATCGGATCACAGAGCTTAGTATGCAAGGCCCTGACCCACATAAGTTCTACCCTGGAAAGATTGCAGATCGCACTCTTGTGCAGAAGATACAAGACACCTACGGACATGTAGAGAAGGGTACGCGAGGCTACAAGGTAGCCTCTATCCAGAGTGGCATAGTGCGCCTTGCCTGTCAATTTATCGTAGGCAAGCTAGTTCATAGGAATTGACCCACTCAAGTCACAGGGTTCGTAGTTGACCTCACAGGGAAGTGCGCATAAGGACTGCAGATGAATTGGGCACAGTACCTGGTCAACCAGCTAGAGCTTGATTGCAATGAAGCACAAGACCAAGGATATGAGTTCCACTTCAATTGGCTTCTCATACTGATCGTGTTCATCGCATGGGAGATGCCGAAAGGTGCAACCTTCCCAGACATCGAGCCGTTTGAACCCCTGGCCGTGAAGTTCAATACACTATGGTACTCGAACGACATGAGCAAGTAGTGGCAGTGAAATGCCATATTCCACACATATTACAACTAGATGAAGACAACTATCCAATATGAGCCTCGGATAACCCCGAAAACCCTTCACAGGTTCAGACCCTTGATGAAATTCGATGCAAACCGCCACTTTATCTATATCACAATGCACATTGATGAGCACAAACAACAACTGCAGTCGTACTATAAGTTGACGGAGGATGGCTTGGAAGAAATCACCAAGGAATGGTCGGCGAACCTCCTCATTGTAGTAGATCCTGCGGAGATGTCCGACATTGAAAGTATAGAAGCAGCACATGAGACACTTGGACCGAGCATGACAAAGAAGAATGAGGATGCCCAAGATGTAGACAACACATCTGCGAAGACTTCTTCCATCTCACCAGGAGGAGATGGAAGAGAAATAGATGGTGTAGAAGTTGAACTGAAGAAAGGAGAGGTTACACCACCCAGAGACGAGGAAGACCCATCGAAGAAAAGGAAGGTTTCCCCTCTGAAACCTTCTTCAAGGAAGAAATCGAAAGCAACCAGGACAAAATTCAAGACCACCCTCACCTAAGATGACTTTGACTTCATTGTTGCAGCACTAAATGATGCTTCCCTAGAGATAGAAGACAAGAAAGAAGCTAAGCAGGAGGAGGTGCTCATTCGGATTAAGGACAAGCTCCAAGGANTGTGCCTCTACCATTAGGAACAATAGAACTAGGTGATGAGCCAGCCCAACTACACCGCATTGCTGATTCACTAGAAGCTCGCCTTCAACGAGCTTAGGAAGAGACAACGCAAGCCACCTAGGCTTTAGCACAAGTATAGAAAGACCTTGATGAGCAACGCAGCACCGCAGAATAGGAAAAGCTTGCTCTCCAAGCAAGATGGGATGAGGAGAAAGCATAGTTACAACAAAGCAAGGAGAAGTTGTGTGAAAAGTAACTTGAAGTAAAAGAACTGGTCAACAGAGCACTCTGCTCTGTGACAGTTATCAAAGTAAAAATTGAAGAGTAAGTTCAACAGTAGGTGGCAAAAATGGAAGAAGTGATCCAGAATCTCTAGCAACGAATCGTAGATCTAGAGATCCGCGCAGTGCCTGAAACCCCTCAAGAGATAAGAGACCAAAGAGAAACAACTACCCGCAGTGCATTTGATAGATTAAAATCTCTTTCCCTAGAGTGTAAGTAGATGAGCAATTAGAGTGCCCAGACATATGAAAACCTCACCGAAAATCCAGAATTACAGGCACTGGAGTCACAGCTCCAAGAAGAAAAACTGCACGCAGACATGCTACAGGTGTAGCTGAAGGCCCTGTCACCCGTGGAAAGAATGAAGCGGTCTTAGGAACAACGCACAACCCAACAACAGATACATTTGATTCAAAGTAAAGTGATGGAAGTCAGTCAACAACTTCAGCCTGTGCAAGACAAGGCATTCCTATTGTTTACATAAGTAGAAAGCCAAGGAGCAGAGATAGAGCAGGTTGTCCTCGCAGTAGAACAACGCCTAGAAGGGCCAGTGAACGATGCATTATTCCAGGAGTTCGTTGAGCAAGAGGTCATTGCAAAGCAGCAGGTCGAAGTAGCTCGAGCCAAGATCGAGGCCTTTGAGACAGAATTAATCAGACCAGAGTGACTCAGGACGAGTCACAGGTGAGTGTTGGGGGCCTGTTGGCCCTTGACCAAGTTTTGGGGAGTTTCTTGGTCATGTTGACCTATTTTGGGAGTTCGACGGCCTGTCGAAAGAGGAGCACAAGATGAAGTGGAGATCATGGGATCTCAGCCCCCTTTTGGGCCCCTTTTTGGGTTTTTTGGAATATGTAACGGTAATGGGATGTCGGCCCATGGGTTTACCCATGTTTATGCCTATTGTTTATGTATAAATAGATATCTATAGGCATAGATATAAAAGGAGAGGTTGATCGGCATCTATGTGATGTTATGCTGAGTGCTACAGTGGATTGTAAGTGCTTAGTGCATGATTATAATAGACTTGCAGAGCTAAGTGCAAGTGGTGTGTTGTAGCGCAAGGAAGAAGGATATAGCGAGCTGCGCAGATCTTCTGTCCTATGCGAATAAGGGTTTTGAGGCTCTGTGCTGTAACTGATTGACTGAAGCTAATAAAGAAGAAGAGTTGGTGGACGTAGCCCCAGGGTGGGGGTGAACCACGTAAACACTTTGCTATGCTGCTTTGTGCATTGCTTTGATGTGTTTATATCTTCTTTTGCTAAGTACTTATAGATGATTAGATAGATATTCTCATGCGTAGTTCTTATTGTATGTGAGAATGTTAGATCTGATCTATATAGTCATGTTTAGTGCTTGATATAATCGATCTGTTTCAATTTATCTATGCTAAGTGCTTAAAAGTTGTAGACTAGTGCAAATGCTATGAAGCTTTGTTTTATCAACGAAGTGGACATCGATTGCATATTAAGGATCTGACGATGCTAAGTGCTTTATTGAGTAAGTAATCACATATCTATGTCCCAGCTAAGGTTGCAGACACCTTAGTCTAGCAACCACCCCTGCCTCTACCTCAGGTGAGACTTCACCTGATTCGCAGGTGCTGCCGAAAGGGCTGGTAGTTAGGGTTTTTTTGGTACGTTGTTGTAGCGTTGAACCCTGAGTCTGCCCCTGTGCCAACATCTTGAGTCTGAGTTTTTATTCTCCAAGCTGCTTGAAGGCCCGAAGCCCATAACAATCTTTCCCACCTTTCTTACTAAGTCTTCCCTCTGCTCACACTTAAAATCAATTCACTGACTGAAGTTAGTTGTGGCCCTCACTTCCTTGTGCATTACTTGTCCAGTTCTGTGTTGAAATAATTCATGTATTGAGTTTTCCCCATTTTACCTCCACTCACATAAATCAAACATCCACCAAACATTCTGATGGGTATTGGGCTTATCCTCCCGTAATCTGAGGGTGACTTCTAGTGCTAACACTGTGTAATATTTGTTATAATCTTATTACAAAACTTCTGGCCGATAGGATTAAACCGTTCATGACTCGCCTTATCTCAGAGGAACAACTGGGCTTCATCAAAGGTCGAAAGATACTGGATGCTATTGGATCGGCATAAGAGGTGCTACACATCATAAAACAAAAGAAATTACAATCTTCGATCTTAAAGCTTGATCTTAAAAAAGATTTCGATTGTATCAACTGGGACTATCTTAGGTTGATATTACTACAATCTGGTTTCGGCCTTCCATTCACAAATTGGATCATGGGGTGCGTGTCTAGTGCGACTATTGTTGTCCTAGCTAACGAAGAAGCCACATCCTTCTTTTCAAATGAAAGAGGTCCGTGATAGGGATGTCCTCTTTCCCCTCTCTTATTTATATTGGCCTTGGAAGGTTTGAGTATTCTTCTCAAGTTGAGTCAGCATGAAGGGATTACTACTAGCATTAAAGTATCAAAATTGGTAAAATTTTTGCACTTATTCTTCATGGATGATATCATCATATCCACAAAAGAGGATCCAAGAGAATGGAAAGAAATCAAATCGATTATGAACCTCTTCCGTCGAGCTTCAGGATTACAGATTAATGAGTCAAAACCCACCTTTCAATATTCTGGATTACTAGCGGCAGACATTGAGACTTTTAAGATAATCTTTCCGTTCAGTTACCATGCGATCTCACTAGGTCTGAGATATCTCGGCTACTTCCTTAATCTGGATTGTTACAAAGAAACTGATTGGAACTGGCTTCTTATAAAATTTGAAAAAAGAATTGCAGATTGGTGCAATCGCTAGCTCACTCTAGGTTGAAGATTCATACTTTTAAAATCGGTGTTGGAAGGCCAGGAAGTCTATTGGATCACTCTTGATACCATTTCTCGCTCCATATTGAATAAGATCCGACAAATGATGTATTCTTTTCTCTGGATAGGCAGAAACAATAAACATTCTCTTCATCTTTGTCATTGGGATATTATCGCAAAGCTAAAAGTAGTAGGTGGTTGGGGACTTCACAATCTTTCACTTTTCAAACAAGCTTTGGCGACAAAAACTCTTTGGAAAGTTTTGAAATAGGATGGTATTTGGCATTGTATTATACACGAAAAATATATTACTCCTTTTTCACTTGCAAGTTGGCTCAGACTCCTAGATATTTGCCCCTCTAGTGCCTCTCCGACCTGGAGATCTCTCTTAAAAAATCTTCCATTTATTCACCACTGGCTTTGCTGGAAACCCAGATCGGGACATTCTATTAATATAGGTAGGGACGCTATATTGGGCCTTGGGTCCACTGCTTTTATCTCATCCGGTTTACTGAATTATCTTCGAGATATAACAATTTTCTTCGTTTTCCAAGCCCGACACACCTCTGATTGCGGGTTTACATGCACAAATTGGAAATCTAGCTCTGATTTGGGACTCACGGGGGAACTTGCACTGGAATGGCAGTCTTACTGCTCAACACTTCTTGGAGCAGGGATTCGACTAAATTTAGTGGAATACACTCTTCAGTGGATTGGTGGTGACCGATATGGTCATTTGACTATTAAGAATGTTTACAACATTATTTACTCCACAATCTGGATAAATAAATGCAGAAGATGGAGGCTAAACTTATGGCACTGGTCTCTTCCTTTAAAAACAAAATTCTTCATATGGTTAGCTGCAAACGACAAGATCCTGACCCAGGACATTCTACTTCATCGGGGTTGGGAGGGACCCAACATGTGTATTCTCTGTCGTAACAATTTTGAATCCATCTCCCACATCTTTTTGGACTGCACTTTCACCAAACTGGTATGGCACAAGCTTACACTAGTCCTAAATCTCCAAAATATGTGGACGTGAACAACCTTACACGATTGCTTGGAGAATTGGGCATTGATGGATTTCACTCTTCCTCATATTCCAACTATAGTTTGTTGGTTTATTTGGCTTACTCGCAACAGGGCGATATTTGAAAATACATCCATCTCCTTAAATTCTGTTTGTTTCAGAATATCAGGAGAGCTAAAAATTGAAAAGAAAAAGAGGATCTATGCCCCTCGATTTATTCAGCCTATTCTTCAAGTGAATGGAAATAATGCATGGTTTGACGAAGCATATCAAAATTATGGCCTACAATATGGGGCGGGCAGGTTGATTCTTCATTTTGATGGCACTAAGATCACTTGGACCTACAACTATGGAGCATGATCAAATACCAAGGCATAACTTCTCGGCGTCTGGGCCACTTTTCTACTGGCTTCCCGTCATAATATTATGGATCTTCATGTGAGGGGGGACTCCAAGATCATTATTGATTGGATAAACAAAAAGGGACAACTTCAAGTTATCTCTCTGGAATGTTGGAAAGATAGGATCACCGAGCTCATCCAAGCTTTCTCTCGGATCAATTTTTCTCATATATACAGGGAATTAAATGTGGAGGCAGATTATCTGTCAAAAAATGCACTATCAAAACTAATTGACACATTGATGTATCAACATTGGACAGATGGACTTGGGAGTCCTCCTTAATATATCATCCTCTTTTAGTTATGATTTTTGCATGATCTTGCATATATTTTGTATCATCCTATGTTTTGAAGGTTTTGAACCTTTTGTTGTCTTGATAGATCAGAGATGATAGGATCTTATAGGTATATCTATCTCCATATTATATGGGTTCAGCTTCTATTGTAAGGAACATTATATGGGAACAATTATGATATGTAAGGGAACAATATTTATCCTTTTTGTAAGGGCCTGATCTGTATATTTTTGGTTTTAAAAAACCAGATATAATACAAGCAAAAATTTTCTTTTGGAAAAAAAAAACTTACAAGTGGATAAAAAGAGGGTGATGTGTTGCATGCATTTCAATCACTGTTTCAAGTTCTTGTTYAAGCTGAACCATTRCATCAAGATCATGTCCAAGCTTAKCCATTACTTCATGTTCAAGATCARTCATTGCTCCAAGTTCAAGTTCACGTTCAAAMAWCATCTCAAGTTCAAGCTTCTCYTTTTCATTTTTTYTGRAATAGATTTTTATGAATTCCAAATGAACACTATTTTCTCATGCTTCATTTATTTCTAGCTTCAAAGCATTTATAAGATTCAAAAAATTATAAAATGAAAGACACCATTATTTATTACAAAGACTAACAATGAAAATGTTAAGCAACCAACACAATGTAACATTGAATAATTCTCTATATTATATAATGAAATTATTATAAATCAAATAATTTCTAAAGAATTAAATATTTTAAATATAAAGCATTTTTTTTTAAATATAAAATATTTTTTAAGATAACAATGCCAAATTAATAATAATTTTGAAAAACCTCATATAAAATCTTTAATACTTGAATTGAAAATCTTTAATACTTTAAGTTGGCTCAACTTTATTAAATATTTAAATCTTCAATGTCAATTTGTACTTCTTTAAGCTTGTTGTTTTCTATGATTGTGTGATCATAGAGACATCATATGAACAAACATGGTTATGAAGAAACACGGTTTTAAAGAGGATTTTGAGCAAGTGTTGGGCACATACCCATTTTGGGGAAAAGGCACAATGTGGAGGAAAGACAGTTGGCAGAAAAGCATGCGAGGCGCACATGCAAGAAGAAGGGAAATAAAGACAACTGGCAGGAAAAGCAGCGGAGGAAAGCGCGCATGCGGAGGAGAAAAGCGTGCAAGGCCAACATGCAAGAAGACCTAACTAGGTTAGGGTTTTGGTAAGAGAATGTAACGATTGATGAGCCAAGAATAGATATAAATAAACACCTAGGAGGTCTAGGGGGGGTTCAATGTCTTTGATAGTTGTTATGAGTTACTCACACGATATAGAGTAACAGGTCTGTAACCCAAATATGATTTGATACCTTTTTGTAAGTTGTTGATCTATGGGAGGTAAAAGTGACTAGACCTTGAGGGTTAGATCGCAAGCTGAGGAGCCTAGTGCGATCTAGTCAGCCTAAAAAAGGTCGAGGAGTCTGTTTTGTGAATATATGAACAGAGTTGTAGTGCACACGATGCCATATATGACAGAACCATAATAAAATAGCCTTAAAGCCAAATCTTTGTGGACGTAGCCCAGGAGGGGGTGAACCACGATAAATCATGTGTTGTGTGGAATGACTATTGTTTACATCTTTGTTGTTAATGGTTAAATCTTAGATGAATGATTTGATGAAGTAGTTAGATCTCTTGATTTACGTGCATGCCTAAGGAACAACAAAATAACTAAGATCGATGAATGACAAAATATTTCTTTAGTAAGTAGATAGAACTTTCAACATGCAACTAACATATCCCCACTTAATCCTAGACTGCAAGCACTTGAGCATTGTAGTCACCCATTAAGACTATCTTGGGTGAGACTGCGCAGGGCACTCTATGCACTACGCTGCCTTCTGGTTTACCAGGAGGGCCGATAGTTTTAGAGGATTTCTTGGATCCCTAGTAGACTTGGTGATCTAGGTGGATATCGGTGGCCACCCACCTTTTCCAACTGGCTCAAAATAGTTTTCTGGCAATTTTGGTAATTTACTATTTTTAGCAGTTTTTAACTTCTAGGGCCATTTTGAGGGCCTAAATGAAGGTTTTTAGGGATCGATTTTCTCAATGATAGTAGAAGGCATGATTGAGCCCCCAAAATGAATCTCCTCGACAATACCTTTCCAGCGGGTTATCATGCACCTAAAACGTAGATCGTATGCAAAAGTTACGACCCCGAGAAGTTGATGTATTAACTTACCCGAACGGGGCCCACATGACTTTTGGCACTTCATCTCCTAGGGTTAGGATTTTGGATTTCTAGGGTTTTTTGCATTCCTGTTTATTTTAAAAAGGCCTTCAGAGCCTCATTGTAATCATCTTCTTGGGAATGTGAGTAGTCGTCACATCTCTTCTCAGAGATAATCTGCCACCATTCTAGCGAGTTTTTCACTCTATATTTTTACAGTCTTTGTACATTTCTTTCATTAATAGAAATCATGTATTACTATATATTTGTGTTTATGGTTGCATCTTTGATACATTTATGTTATATTGTTGGATATCCGGTATATCTCTATATATTTCTTTATTATATCTTCGCTCTCATTTCGTGCCGAAAATAATCCGGATCACCTAGACCTGGGTCAATCATATATAAAGGAATAACTCAGATAAAAGAAACCAACAAATGGTTCCATTGCCAGTTGGAACAATATAGGATTGAGTAGATGGGATTTGTTGAAGATCTGTTAAAAGAATGTAATATCTACGGAAGGCGGGTCAAAAGAATATTGAATCAGACGACAAGAAGGTTAGAAGAATGCGCCGCTAGAAGGGGATGTTGAGACCATGGAATCCCACAAAAGCAGAGATCGAAAGCTGGCTGAAGACAAAGGAGATAGAGTTTGCACAGACAGATAACAAAAACCCTAGACTAACATCGCGCAAATATCTTGAGAAGTATGCGTTTACTGATATGCATGAAGTCTTTTTCTGTGATTTTCCACACTTATTGCAGTAGTGGATATTGAGGTTGAAGGATAACCATGCAACAAACTAGATCCAATAGTTAGAGTGGACTATAGTTCAGATCGCGCAGCTACAACAGGTGAATAACAAATTCACCTGCGCAGTAGATTTTTGGCTCGATTGTATTGTAGCAGGCTTTATAACATAATTTGTAGTAGATACAACGAAGTCATACAACGCAACAGAGAAAGAGTTTCTACGAGGACCTCGAGGAAGGTATATTAGATCGTTGTATACATCTATTAAGATATTACTCTATAACAAAGGTGTAATGACAATGGATTCAGACAACTAAACTTCCCTGCGTGCATGGGGGAAGGGGGGAAGCACTGACATAAAAAGGAGAAATGGAAGGAGAAAATGATAAAGGAAAGAAGGAGGAATCCTTGGACCCAATCATGATGGAGGACGAATCGATCAAGTGGATCATGGCGACAACTGGAAAGATGCACAGTGGAGTACCCTACCAATACAAGGTGAATACCAAGAAGAGAGCCATAGCCGTGAGGGAAGGCTTGGCAAGTGATGAAGAGGAGGTAGAGGATCTTTGGGCTGTGGATCAGATTGAGGAAATCTTGCGCGCAACATACGAAAGGAAGACAAGAGGTCCAAGAGCGGGAATAGAAGCCAAAAATCCTATCCATATTAATGTCAGTGTGGAACCCATAAACCCATGTGCGACTAACACACCAAAAAGAACACCACCATTTAGGTAATCGAATTTTGGAAGAAGGAAGACAGCATGAAGTACATCTACATAAGGAACGACAACTGGGAGAGCTAGTTCAGGCAACATTGCTCAAGTATCTACACCACGTGGAGGTAGCAGTTCAACTTTCAGGATGGCAGGACACAATCCCATCATCAGGTTACCAGAATTTCAAGGAGAGGCAACAAAAGACCCTGAGAAACACTTGTTTATTTGTGCAAAGATCGGGGAAGCAAAATAGATCACTAATGAAGAGACTAAACTTGCGCAGCTAGCTATCACACTAAGAGACCGCGCATTAGACTAGTACATGAGTCTAGACGTAAACAATGCACCTAGGATGACAAGGACACTGACAGACGTTAAGAAATTACTGATTAATGAGTTCTAGAAGACAAGCTTAGAGGATGAATACATGAACGAGATGATAGAAATCAGACAGAAATCAGGATAATCTGTTTGGGAAATTGACCAACGATTTAAGCGTCTGAAAGGGAAATTGAGGTATTCCATGACTGATATGTAGCATAGGCATTTTTTTGTGAATTCTTTGTTACCACACCTGAAATACCCACTCAGACAACATAAATTCCAATCTCAAGCAGAGGCTCTGCAAGCAGCCTTACAAATGGAGGAGAATCAATACCACAAGACAGATCCAGCTATAGAGGAGTTGAAGGAGGATTTGAAGAATCTTACCTTCCAACTCAATCAGAATAAGGGCAAGGACAAGTGAGAAGTTTTTTGGTGTACCACATGTAGAACATAAGGGCACCATAAGAACAAATGTCCAACATTCACGCAATATATGGCAACAGGGATGCCAAATCCATTACCGACAGGAGGACCCTGGTGTGAAATTTGCAAGACACATGGGCATGATCCATATCATTGTCCTATGATGCAGAAATACCAGACAATCCCAAAGAGCTCATATTGCAACTTTTGCAAATCAGTAGGCCACGATGACAAAGACTGCATAACCATGGATCTGATGCAGGAAAGGACATCAGACACATATAGGGTGCAATCCAAAATGATGACAGGTCAAGATGTACCTCCGTTTAATCAGGCACCACAATAGTATAATACTGTGCCGCAGCTGTATAACAACGCGCAACTGCAGTATAACACTGCATAGCCCCAATATAAACCTGCTCAGTATAATCAGGGACATCAATACAATACATCGCGCAGAGATTACGTTGCGTACAGAGGGGGAGGACCAGGCAGAGGAGGCTTTGGACGCGATAGAGGTCCAGTAGTGTGCCATAACTGCCAACAACCAGGGCACTATGCAAGAGAATGCCCTATACCACCAACGACATGCATGTATTGTCATGCAACAGATCACGATACAGAGGATTGCACCACATTGTTGGGGAAGATACAGGAGAAACAGAATTAGAACAATCATAATGTACAATGGATCTCTGCAGAAGCTAGAGAAGATGGCAGGAACATCAACATAGTGACGTGCGGAGGTGCTAAAACAATAGATGATGTGGCTAAACAAGAACCAGTACAACACCAGTGGATTAAGAAAAATACTGAGCCACCCAAGCGATTTGATGCAGAAAAGGAGAAGGATACCTTTAAGGAGGCCAGACAAGAATTTCCCAAGCAGAATGTTGCATCTATATCTACCGCAAAGCATA
Organism: Picea mariana; assembly: GCA_032191745.1. NCBI lineage: Eukaryota > Viridiplantae > Streptophyta > Pinopsida > Pinales > Pinaceae > Picea > Picea mariana. Next base: position 57,767 of record JASDQU010585533.1, on the reverse strand, counting down.
CCCAGGACGTCCTAACGTATGAAATGTCGTCTGCATTGGACCATACCAGTGAAGTCCACCCAGGAAACCAAGTAAGTTGTATTAAATCTTTCCTACAATCCTATATTCAAGTATTTAAGGATCCATCATCTGTTATAGTATTACAGAATCTGTTAGATAGATGTACCACAAACTTTGAGGGAAAGTTAGAATAGAGGATAGTCAATCACCTCCATGCCAAAAGGAGAACCAGTAGAGAGTTTAGATTGAATGGAAACATTAGAGATTTTAACAAGGGCAGTGTGATATTAGATATGGAATATGAAGTAAATGTGTTGCCAAAAAAGACATGGCAATGCATGGGAGAACCTACCTTAAGCTACTCACCAATCCAACACAGAGTTCTACCAATAGGGAGGCTAAAAGGAGTGACAATAGATTTGGATGAAGTGTGCACTAAGGCAGATTTCGAAGTGATCGAAATAGTGGATGGCACAACACCATATCCAACATTATTGGGATTGGATTGGGCGTTTGACAATCAAGCGATAATCAACCTGAAAACCAAGAAGATGACATTTGAGTCAGGCGAATACAGGGTTATCGCGCCTCTAGATCCATCATAAGTCAAAAGATTTGTGGAACCAACATGTTTAGACCTGGAAAAAATTAACTAGTTGTATCGGACCACTGCGTGCAATGAAGATTACATCAATCCAACTATCGATGGTGTACTTAGCTGGAGAAGTATCAAATCATGTGCTTCCGACTCAGACACTGGTCTGGAGAATTGGCAGCAACGCCTACATGAGGTCTCAACCAAAAGATGCACTTGAATAAACCACACAGTAAGATGGGTTGGGACAAAAGTCAGAGAACCTCCAAGTTTCCATGGAATCAATGACTTGGAAGAATTCCTAACGACATATGAAGACGAAGTATCAGATAGTCAAATATTGTTGGCTCTCAACATTGCACTTAAGGCTACACCTGCAAGATGGTGGGGCATGCACAAAGAAACAATCAAGGACTGGTACCAATGTAAATGGTTACTGCGCAACATGTTTGGCACATAACAAAGAAGCAACCAGTAGCAGAAATATGATGGACAGGGGGCACCAACAGAACACTTGGAGAAGTGCAGAGTGCTGTCGAAGATGACACCCCCAGAAGAGTGGCCTCATCATTTTGTACACACATTAGAGGGAATTCCAACAAACTGGTACACAGACCAGGAACTGCGTAGAGGAACTACGAGTTGGACATTACTACAACAAAACTTTACAGTCAGTTTATCATTTGAACATGAGAACCCCAACATAGATGCAACACTTAAGCAAATAAGAGGGGTAATATTCATTAAGGAACCAGAAGTTGAACTCATGACAAAAGAACAACATTAGAACATACAGACAATGAAAGAACTGTTGTCATGTTACCATGTGTAGGAAGAAGCACCAGATGAAGATGATATGCGCGATATTTAGATTGAGGAAGTTGAAGGTGAAAGAGAAGTGGAAGGTCCACCTCTAGAATCAAAAGTAATTGTTGCACCAATCAAGGTAAAGAAAGTCAACATTGCGATAGTTGAGAATCCCAAGATGGCCAACATTGGAGACTATTGGGATGAGCAAATAGTGGACAAGATAACAAAATTACTGTGTGAGTACAGTGACATGTTCCCAACGAATTTTACCGAAATGAAGGGTATTGCAGGAGAACTTGGAGAGATGAAGATCCCTCTCAAACTAGAGGCAAGACCTGTTAGACAGAGGCCTTACATATTGAACCCCATCTACAAGTAGAAGGTAATATCAGAAATCGACAGAATGTTGGAAGAAAGAATTATAGAACCAGTAGAAGAATCAAAATGGATAAGCCCCATGGTAATTCAGGAGAAAAATCAAGGAGACATAAGAATCTATGTAGATCTAAGAAAGCTCAATGATGCTTTCCTACATGACCCCTTCCCTACACCCTTTACAGATGAAGTCCTAGAAAATGTGGGAGGCCATGAAGCATACTCATTCATTGATGGATTCTCAGGCTACCACCAAATCAAAATAACACCAAAAGATCGATAAAAGACTACCTTTGCAACAGAATGGGGATCCTACCAGTACATAGTCATGCATTTTGGGCTGAAAAATGCACCAACAATTTTCTCCAGAGTAGTCATTACTGCCTTCAAAGAATTCATCCATCAGTTTCTGGAGGTATATTTGGATGATTGGACAATATACAACCTGTTGAAGGATCATGTAGAGGTGTTGAGGATGATGTTAGAAAGATGCAGGCAATGCCAAATATCCTTGAACATTAAGAAATGTATATTTGGAACACCCTTTTGAATTCTATTAGGTCACATAGTATGTAGACAAGGTTTGATCGTGGATCCTACAAAGATTGCAGTAATTGTGAACTTACCACTACTGAAATTAGTGCGCCAGCTGAGAGCCACATTAGTACATACATGATATTACAGGAAATTCATCAAGGGGTATGCACAGATCACTGCGTCGATGGAGAAACTACTTAAGAAAGATACTAAATTCCAGTGGAATGAGAGTTGTCAGCAAGGATTGGACACCTTGAAGGAGAAGATGGTCACAACACCCATCTTAGTCTTTCCAGACTGGGAGAAGACATTCCATGTGCATGTAGATGCATCATCCATAGCTCTGGGAGCTATTCTGGTGCAACCGGGAATAGGGGATTTGGACCATCCCATAGCATTTGCAAGCAGGAAATTGTCAGACTCCGAGAAGAACTACAACACTATAGAGAGAGAAGGCCTGGCAATGGTATATGCACTCAAAAAGTTCAGGCATTACCTACTTGGAAAACATTTTAAGATGTTCACAGATCATTCAACTCTTAAGTACCTAGTCAACAAGCCAGTGTTGGGGGGGAGAATTTGTCGATGGTTACTCATGTTTCAAGAATTTGACTTTGAAGTCATAGTGAAACCAGGGAAGATGAATGTAGGACCTGATCACTTATCAAGGGTCACCAATGGCAAGGAGCCTACAAATTTAGAAGATACCTTCCTTGACGTGCAATTATTTTCAGTTCAGATCGCAGATGATTATTTTGCTGAGATTATTGAGTATTTAAGTACAGGGACTGCACCACAGGAATTTAACACTGCGCAGAGGAAGAATCTGGTTGTCCGAGTAGCTGACTACTAGTGGATCGCCGGGCACTTATATAAGATGGGGGAAAACAACATCTTGAGAATATGCGCGCTAGAACACGAAAGGCTTGGGATACTGGAAGAAGCCCATTAAGGAATAGTGAGAGGACACTATGCAGGCAAAGATATTGCGCAGAAGGTATTGCACACGGGATTATGGTGGCCAACTATTCATAGAGATGCAAAGGAATATTTTCAACAATGTGATGTTTATCAGAGGGTTGGCAAACCAAACAAACGGTATGAGATGCCCTTACATCCACAAGTGATGCTACAAGTGTTTGACAAATGGGCTATCGATTTTGTTGGGCCAATTCACCCACCCGCAAGAAGATTAGGCGCACGATACATTATCACTGAGCCAAAATACCTCTCAAGATGGGTAGAGGCAACACTAGTTAAAGATTGCAATGCAGAGACGACAACACACTTCCTGTTTGAATAGGTGGTCACCAGATTTGGATGTCCGAGGATCTTGATGAGTGACCAAGGCACTCACTTTATCAATAACACTATCGGAGCTCTGACCGAAGAATTCGAGGTTTACCATCAGAAAAGTATGCCATACCATCCTCAGGCAAATGGAATAGTGGAAGCCTTCAACAAGATTCTAGAGAATTCCCTAACCAAGATTTGCAATGTCAACAATGACGATTGGGATTCAAAGATACCAGCAGTACTATGGGCATATAGAACCATCTGTAAGAAGCTGACAGGGAAGACACCATTTAGATTGGTGTATGGACAAGAAGCAGTGATGCCACTAAAATTCTTGGTACCAAGTCTGTGTGTCAAAACAATTACAAACATGATAGAACGAGGCACAATACAAGAAAGACTAAGTCAGCTGATGCACATGGAAGAAGATAGGATTCTAGCAGGATTTCACCAAGAAGTATAGAAAGCAAGGGACAAATCTTGGCATGACCGACATATCAAGAGAAAAAGTTTCAAGGAAGGATACCTAGTTCTACTATATGACAACAAGTTTTTTCCACATCCAAGAAAGTTCAGACTGCATTGGTTGGGACCATATGAGGTCAAGACTGTCACAGATGGAAGAGCTGTATAGTTGAAGGACTTAGGAGGCACATAACTCAGAGGGATGATCAATGGGAGTCAACTAAAGCTATACAAGGACAGTCGACCACCAACAACTTGACAGTTACCGTGCAGTAGAAAAATAAAAAATAAAAAAACTGCACGGAAATCCACGCGCCCAACAGTGCAAATCAGTGCGACGAAAGAAGAATAATGCACCAGAAGGAAAGGGTATAGAAGCTAAGGACTCTGCATGCCCAAAATGCCCAACGCGCTGCAAAAAGGACCGATGGTCGGACAACGTGACAATTCCAAAGATGACGACTGTGGAAATCAAGTGCTAACTGGATGGAGTAGGTGAAATTGCAACAGCTCGTACACAGAGGTAAAGATCGTAGCACGATGGAAAGGAAAAAAGTTCGAAAACAAGATGCAAAGGACAACAGTTAACATGTACAATGGTACCACGCGCAGGACAAACCGCCAAAAGTGAAAAAGGGTCAACTGTTAGTGAGGAATAGTTGTCACTCTGTTGTCCCACTATAAAGTTGGAAAAAGAGGGGAAAGGCAAGTCATTGTGTCAATTTCCAAAGAGAAGAACGCAGAGCTGAGTGAGAGAGCGATAGAGCAGAAATTGGACCGAGTAGTCATCGAGTCCACAGATTTCAACCCTAGACCACGTCGCAATGTCACCACCATGAGTTGGAGAGTTAGACAGGGTTGAGAGGAACACACAGTATTGCTCGCGCGATAGACGCAAGGGAGCAGGCGACACCAATAGTGGTGGATGTGGATGAACTCCACACCCCAGAGTATGAAACAAACCCGATAACAACAGAGGAGGAGAAAAACCCTGCGTAAGAGGTCAGGCAGATGGAGGAGGACCCTGAAAGAACAGAGTCTGATACTTCATGGGGGCAAGGGAAACAACAGACCGAGCCAACCACGGGTTCAATGCCGCAGAGCCACGAATTAGAGGTAGCACAGGCCACAATACACGAGGGTGTACCAGAGGTGGGGGCCTCATCCCCACAAGCCAAGCAGAAGGGCCAAGCTGAGAGCAGCGTGCATGGAGGGTCACAACTGTAGGCAGAAGGGACCCTGGTTTTCCCAAAACTTTCGAGTGGAGTGCGAGTTGATGATGACATGGTTGGTGGATTCACTGCCATCAAATACTCCGACCATGATGTGGCCGATGTCACTAAATTCCCAGACTTGGCGTCGCAGGTCTATCTGGAAAGCAAGGGAGTAGGCTCATCAGGCATGCCATTGATAGAGTCAGTGCATTGGATCCTAGGGCTGTATAATACTGGCATCATGAACTTTCTAGATGCCCCACACTTTGGGAGGGGAAAGCCTATCAACGCCTACATCAAGCAATTGCTTGCACGTGTCCATGGTGGAATTTTATGGATAGATAGGCTGGTGCCTATCACTGTGGACCTCATCGTAGGAATCATAGGGCTAACCACAGACGGGGAAAAGCCAGAGCAATATTTGGAGGAAAAAACCAGAGCTAAGGCCATATTGGATGAGATCAAGGCTAAGTATGGCACAGAGCGAGGCAACAAGGGAATCAAGATAAGTGACATTAATGATCCTGCGACAATGTTTGCTACCGGACTTTTCCCCTTTACCCAACTCGTTGATTTGAATGTTCATAAGGGATTCTTCATATGCAAATTGAGTCAAATGGGGAAAAGGGGAAGTGTCTTCTATACAGTGAATTTCAGGGTCGAGCTCATCTATCTCCTCTCCTTCCTCATAAGCAACTAGGTTATTTTGGAGAGGGGTTTGAATCCTCTGATCACCTCTATCTTTGCTCCTTTGTTCCCTGGGCAAAGCCTGTGGCACATTGTTACTAGGCCTCTTGAAGCCTCTGTTATCAGTATCTTGGGGATTTCTGTACATGGGCTTCCCTTCTAACTCCCACCTTTCCATTCTAGTCGAAAGCAATTTTAGCACTTTAGTTACCTCATCCGTCTGAAGGGGAAGGGGAGAGGAAGTGGATGGGTAGGCTTCAGGTCTTTTCCTGGGTATGTCTCTATCAACTTTATTCCTGAGTCGGTCAACAACCAATATGTTAGATTCTACTTCCACGACTGCATCCTGCATGTGAGCCAGAGTAGTGGCTCTCCTTTCCCTCAATAGGAGGCAAAAATCGAGATCAAAAGTGCTAGCATAAGTGATTTTAGCAGAGGCTTCTGAGGGCTTTATCTTAGTGGGGATCTTACTGTACATTTTATTGAATCTCTTGGAGAAGTCAAAGACAGACTCTCCTTCCTTTCTCTTCAAAGACCCAAACTTTGTCATGTAATACATGAAGTCTTTTTTGTCTCCCCACTGTCTCAAAAAGGCATTATCCAAAGCCTCAATCCCATCAATAGATCTAGGAGGCAGGGCCCTAAACCACTTTCTAGCTTTGCCTTTAAGGCTATGGATGAAAATCCTCATCCATACGTCTGCATGCATGATAACTTGATCATCTGTAAAACTGTAAAAGGCTTCAAGGTGTTCTTTTGTAGCTATGCCCCCTTCGCCTATAAACTTGGGTAGCTGCTTAAGGTAGCCATCTGCTGGAAGGGCATTGAGAGGCCGAGGTAACAAAAGAGGAGCATACCTAGCAGCTATTATAGCCTCCATTCTGGTCATGGGGGGATTTGCTCCTGCCATAGGAATATTAGGTGGAGGAGAACTCGGAGGAGAAGGAGCTCAAACATGGGATACTGGAAATGGGCTTCTAGGTGAAAGGGGAAACAATGGGGGATTTAGAGAGAAGGCTAAGGGGCTTGAGTCAACAGATGCTTCTCTCTGTGTAGTAGCAACAACAATAATAAGAGGAGGGGTGGTAAAGCTAGGAGTGGGGAAATCTTCTGTGGTCCTGGGTCTACGCAAAGGTACAACTTTAGGGGAGAGGGAAGTGACAAGGATTTCTCCCTCCAATCCCAGACCAGGGGGGGAAAACTTAGCAGGAACACTTCCAAAACTCAGGAAACGAGAAACTTCAGAAAAAGGTCTGCTAGGAAGCTGAGAAGAGGAGAATGGAGTTTCTACAGAAGGAGATGGAAAATTACCTGGTTCAGCGGTGGAAGTTTCTCCTTCAGAGGCCTTTCCTTTTTT
>JASDQU010585533.1:16494-41140 GCA_032191745.1 Picea mariana | reverse complement strand
TTGTTTCTCTTTTAGAGCATTCTTCTTTGCCAGAGTTCCAGAGTTATATAGACTTGGAGAAATCTATCCAAGGTCACCGCTGGGAAAGTCGGAAGTGCAACATCCAATCAAAGCTTAATGAATTAGAAGAGAAGATCTTGCAGAATGGAGAAATCTATCCAAGGTCGCCGCAGGAAAAGTCGGAAGTGCAACATCCAATCAAATCTTAATGAATTAGAAGAGCAGATCTTGCAGAATTTTCTCGAGGTTCTACCTGAGTATTGTAGATTTCTTCGATATATGCCTGACTCAACATCTGACGACAGGGAGCATATTGGAGGTGAGTATATTCCTATTCAAATAAATAGGTTCCAGCAGTTGGAACATCAATTGGCTACTATTTGGGGTGGCAATTCGGGTAAGCAGAAACTGCATTTCGCTGGCACGAAGACTAAATCCCAACCCTCCATTGGGATGGAATCAAGGTTTATSATTGAARGAACTGAAAAATTTGTCCACTCTATTCTGTTTGAAGAAGAGATTATATTAAGGCACATAGGTGAAAGTGACAATGCAATCCAGAAGGCAAGGATTTTGCCTACTACTAAAGATGGATCTGCAAGGAAACGCCCGGTAGTATCAGGTGATCAACTTCTTCTTCAATTTGGAAGCAACAGAAAAATGTTACCAGCAACTGTAGAAGTCATCAAAGTTTCAGACAATGCACTCCATGATTGGATAAAAACTATAGTTCCTAAAAAATTACAAAACGTAGCACATAATATTGTTTTCCTGGGCTTTCTTATGAGAAATGGTAATTTAGAGCAAATGGGCTTTGTTAACAAACTTTCTTTTACAGAGAGAAATTTCAGTGAAAAACAACTTCTGGTGGTTTTTCTCATGAGCAATGACACTTTAGACCAAGTAAAGAATATTGATATTTCTAACATGAATAATTTTCTTAGTTATGGTAGCCTCGATATTATTTTTTCTGAATTAGAATATGTGAAAGCAGACCTTTCACCAGAGTTGCAAGATTCATATCTGAAATGGAAAAGAAAGTTTTTTTAATTTTAATCTTGATGAGACCTTGAGCAGTGTTGTTTTTGCGATTAACAAAGGGAAAGACCTTTGTTCATCCATCTATAGAGATGATAAAGAAGAATTCAGCCAAATTGCCGTACCAATGATTAGGAAGGATATGTTATTCCATCTTAGGAAAAATATTGAATCTGAAAATGAGGCAGCAAAAAAGTTCAGGAGCAGCAGTTCAAAAATGAATTTTCTTACTCAAACAAAGGAAACTGTATCCCAAAGAAGAGTGCCTGGAAGACATGCATATATTGAAAGTTGCTCTGTCGGAAGGTCATATAGGCGGTTAGGAGCTTTGGAGGAGGGCTTGTGAATTTCAAGTGAAGAAGAAGAAAAGCCCATTATACAATGGATGATTGTAGAGATGGCACCAAAGAAAAAAAGACTTAGATGAGTTAAATTCAAATTCCATGCATAACATTGTCCCATCTTTCTCGGACCCATTTGAATTAGTGTGTTGTGATCCCGAGATAGAAGATATAAAAAGGTGGCTTTTCTGAGATGTGGTGAGTTATTGTTTTTTATCCATGACAAAGTACGTGATAGTCTAAACTTGTACATGTTCCCAAAGCTAGGACCATTTCTGCGAGGGAGCAATCCTATTCGCACTTTTGAACGAGGTTTTGATTTGGTAGCTTTTGACGAGTGTACCCGATTCCTGGCTTTATATGAAGCTCAAGTATCCAAGGTTATAATATACAGGTTTGATGAATCATTCTGGAATATAGACTGGACAGGTGTTGAAATTATGTTAGAATTGTTTTATGGGAGTAAAAGTATAATATGGATGCAGTGTATTCGTGGGAAAGCAGAATTGCTTCTGGTCGATGACACAAACAGGGTTAGGGTGGTAGAACTTCATCATCGTCATCCTTTGATGAAACCTAAGCATATTAATCTTTTTTCGGGTTTTTTAAATGCATGCATCAAAATAAAATAAGATATGTCAGGAAATCGATTTGATGTATTCACACATAAATCACTTTTCCACTATTTGTCCTAGTTTTTTTTCTAAGTGGCTTTTGTTTTCATAGTAAATCTAACAATTCAAGAAAGTGTATTTTCCACTATTTGTCCTAGTTTTTTTTCTAAGTGGCTTTTGTTTTCATAGTAAATCTAACAATTCAAGAAAGTGTAAATAGACATTTATTTTGGGCATTGACCACTTTAACTGTAGCCATTGTAAAATAGTGTTTAATAATATTTTTCGAAAATTTATTAAAAATAATTTTTATGTAAACATACAATGATATTCTCCTCATAAAAATAAGTAGAATAATAAATCAATATTTTCAGTTTTTTCGGATCTGTCCTCATATAAATTGGGGATTTAATTTTTGCTACAATTTCAAATATAGATTTAACAATTTTGAAAACCCTTGCTGTATTTGGACTATTGCAGCGGTGATGGGAGTGATTTCAGTGTTTGTTATATATTATACAATTAAATTGTTTTAAATCGTTACATTTGTACATTTCCAAATCTGCCTGGCAGGGACTAAGCTCCCAAGCAACCCTTGTTAAAAGTGTCCTTTTGATTTATTTCTATTTTTATAAGATAACAATATATGCACCAAATACTTTTTAACAAAATTTATATATATACTTAACTAAATAGATCTGTCCTCATATAAATTTGAACTATTGCAACAGTGATGTGAGTGATTGCAGTGTTTGTTATAGATTATACAGTTAAATTATTTTAAATAGCTACATTTATACATTTCCAAATCTGCATGGCAGGGACTAAACTGCCAAGCAACTCTAGTTAAAAGTGTCCTTTTAATTTATTTCTATTTTTATAAGATAACAATATATTTATCAAATACTTTTTAACAAATTTTATATATTATATTTAACTAAATAATTTACACATTTTAACTATTCATTTTCTCCTTCATTAATGCAAACAATTAATATGTGCACATAAAAAAAATGCTATTATGTGCTCATAAAAAATATCTTTAGCATTGCCTTTTTCCAACTTCGAACACATGCCAGTTTTTTTTTATTTTTTTTAATTTAATCCAAATTTTAGTGTTTTGGTCCATAATTGATCTCCTTCATGCATGCAAACAATTAATATGTGCTCATAAAAAAATATGCTATTATGTTATCTTGAGCATTCCTTTTTCCAACTTCGGACACATGCTAGGTTTTTTTTTTTTTTATTTAATTTAAAATTTGGCGTTTTGGTCCATAATTGATGAATTAGTAAACATAAGGTGTTGCTCATTTTTTTATATTTTATTAGTCCCTATCAAAGCAGGAAATATAGTGATGGATTTTTGGTCAAATTGTTTTGACTTTTTTACTTTCACCTATGTTTTTAATGTTTTATATTATTTATGTATTAAATTTAATATTTAAAAAATATTGATTAATTTTTTAATATTTGATATTCAAAAATTGTATTTTATAATTGGTTGTAAAAAATAAAATGACAATTTATCCCTACTTGGATGTGAAATTGTCAGAGGAAAAAAAAATTAATTTAAATTTAAAAAAAAAATCTAAAAAATTGACATGTGTCCTACTTCTTAATTCTCTATCCTACATTTATTTATTGCTATCTCGTTTGTTTATTGTTCTACACTTATTTATTGTTCAAATTGTTTAATTCTTTGTTCTACACTTATTTATTTATTGTTATCTCCTCTCTTTGATTAAAAAAGAGATATAAAAATTTGCCATGTATCCTACTTTTTAATTCTCTATCGTACACTTATTTATTGCTATCTTGGTTGTTTAATTCTTTGTTCTACACTTATTTATTGCTATTTCCTTTCTTTGATGTGCTGAATTTATTTGTTTTACTGAAAGATATTGTGAGTAATACAAGCCGCAAGTTGCAATTAAAATGAATATCATCTTACAATGGCACAACAAAATGTAGGTTTTGTATTTAAAGCTTATAATAACAAATGACAGTGACATGATTGAGAATCATCCTTTTAAATTGAATCGGATATGCCAAATAAAATCTTTTTAAATTGAATCCCATACATCAAATAAAATACAATGTTCTCAAGATCTTTTTAAATTGAATCCCATACATCAAATAAAATACAATGTTCTCATGTTTAATGCCAAATAAAATACAATCTTTCATAAGTAGATATTTAATATCAAATCAAAATATTATATAAGCAATTGCAAAAGTAGATATTTAATGTCAAATCAAAATACTGTATAAGCAACTTATAATTTATAGTCCCAATTCCCTATCACACATTTTTTTATGGCCATTAAATTACTGAGAGTCAATTATGCGAGTGGTTCTAGCTAATGCAATCATAAATGGCTAGATATTGAGATCGGAAAGGGTTGCCCGCATTCCCAACACACACTGTGAGAGTTTTTCCTGCTAGAAAACAGATCTTTAAGGAAGAGCATATCGTGTAAGTTGTTCGTGCTAGAACAACAGATCCTTAAGGAAGAGATTGCTAGTGGAAGGGTGGAAAGTATCGATATCCTTAAGGAAGAGATTGCTAGTGGAAGGGTGGAAAGGATCGATATCTCGTAATACTAACGAGCTATGAGCTATTCAAGGTATGGCTATGGATTTGAAATAATCTTTATTATAGATTGTCTTTTTTATATCAGTTTGTTAAGAGCTTTATCTCATTGGGTTTGGATAAATTCATAAAATATAAATGAAGCGCCTTCGCATCTCAGTGTGGAAATAAGACACGACGAACTAAAAAATAGGTTTTAGAAATCCATTGAAGATGTTATTCCTCTCTCAAAAAAATGATTGAAATGATTGAATAATTAAATAATTAATGTGTAATGTGAATACTAAGAAATGGCAAAAGATGGTGGGTATAGATCTGTTGTAAATAGTTCAAGAAGACAAATTTCTTTTGGCCTAAGTGTGAAGGGATATCCTACACCATTGACAAGGCTACGTAGGTTATCATTGATAGTCTCTTTGAGGGAGACTATAAATCCATGTGGGACGCAGTCCGAAAAACTTCAATGATCTACAAGGAAGTGATCAACATGTATGCTTGGAACGCTTATTCAAACATTCTAGAAGAGGTTTGGCTAAACCATCCATATCTATTTTCTGCATATTTGACCAAACAATAGTTTCAATAGTTTTAGGGCTCGCGGCTATAATACCATGATCAAAAACATTTAATCCCATGATAAAAAACATTTACATTACCAGTGACTAGATTCAAGCTCAAAGAAGAACCAAAATTTTGCATAAGAATGAAGTTATATTACATCATAACTATGTGTAAAATGTGAAAATATTCACCAAAGCACTTTCAAATTACAACTCAAACCATTTTAATTAAATTCTACATGAGAGAATCTAAAATTACTTACTCGTATAAGAGGGTTTCCTTTCCTTATTACTCTTCTTAGACGTCGTTCATTTCCCATGTATTTTCTATTGTTTCTTCCATATCATGACTGGTGAGAAACGTGTTCGTTAAAATAGCACACCCCATTCTACTACGATTGAATGCAATAACATTAATGGATAACAATCGGATTCGGTAACACATTACTCGGGATGGCATTGAAATCTATATCGTCACCGGGGTGTGACTTGAAAATAGAAGGAGAGAAAGAAACTAGCTTCTCTCAAGCAAGGCATCACCTGGAGGCCATTAAAGAAAAGACATGCATTGCATTTTATTAAATCAATGAGGAGTACATTATATAGGATGATATTCGGTTTAGACAGTTGAAACCATTAGACAGTTGGAACCATTATTCGGTTAACTAATCTCCATTATCTCTAAGTCTCCCCTTTAATGGAGAAAGGATTGACATCCACACCTAACATCTCCCTAAACAGTTCAAATTTTATCTTCCCGAGAGGCTTAGTGAAAATATCAGCAACATTTTCTCTAGTATTACAATGCATTAAAGCAATGTCATTAGACTGCATCTTGTCTTGAACAAAATGAAACTGATTATCAACATGCTTTGTCCTAGAATGGTAAACTGTATTATTTGCCAACTTGATTGAGCTATGGTTATCACATTTGATTATCATAGCTTTCCTTTGTTCTTCTCCAACATCTTGAAGTAGTCTTCTCAACCAAACAACTTCACAAGTTGTTGCACAGAATGCTTTATATTCTGCCTCAGTGGATGACAAAGTGTTAGCACATATTATTGTAAGGGGGAAGCTTCTCTCTAGATTCAGGTCCTTGGTGAGAAATAGATGAAATGGGGCTTAAGATCCATCAAATGAAGTTACCCAAGGTCGTAGTCATGAGCGCCCAAGCGCAGCATGCATAAAATCTCTATTTTCGGGTTAAAAATCAAGCAGGCGGGAATTTTTTGCTTTTTAGCGGCAAAGATCCATCGATGGAGCAGATCAACGGTCATCGGGTAAGCCAGAGCCAGGAACTTTCATGAGGTTTAGCGCATGGGTTCATCCCTTAGGGCCAAAGTCACGAAATGATCATGGTCGTCCGATCCAGTTAGGATGTGTGGCGCACGATTGAGTTTGGTCGCTATTTTGCTTATCATGACTTTGAAATATGAGGATCGACTACTCCCATCCACGATACGCGAGATGTGAAGGCGCCTTTGGGTGCGGGCCCATGGTCATAGCATAGGGTCATATGGAAAGGCAGTTGGAGGAAGAGGAGCGAGAACTCCCAGTGGGAGAATCCCTTAAAGGATTGGGACCGTTAGTCTTGAAGGACGCGTGGCGCACGATTGAGTCTGGTCGCTATTTCGCCTATCGTGACTTTGAAATACGAGGGTCGACTCCCTCCCATCCATGATACACAATATGCGAAAGCGCATTTGGGTGCGGGCCCACGGTCATAGCACAGGGTCGTATGGAAAGGCAGTTGGAGGAAGAGGAGCGAGAACTCCCAATGGGAGACTCCCTGAAAGGATCGGGACCGTTAGTCTTGCAGAACGCGTGGTGAATGATTGAGTCTGGTCGCTATTTCACCTATCGTGACTTTGAAATACGAGGGTCGACTCCCTCCCATCCACAATACGCGAGATGTGAAGGCGCCTTTGGGTGCAGGCCCACGGTCATAGCGCATGGTCGTATGGAGTGGGGACAAAGCAGATGAGGGGCGCGGAGCTAATGTGTTCAAGAGAAAATGGATCGTGTTCATTGATTTTGAAGCCAGATCCAACCGCCGATTTGGAGGGTTGTTTTGCAGTTTTAGTCACCAAGGATCCTGGACGCTAGAATGGTGGAATCTCCTGAAAGGAGAAGTGTCGAAGCACCCTGGAGAAAGGCGCCAAGTCATGGACATGGGTTACATTGAGGGCGGAGCCAAAATAAAAAGGAGGCTAGCCTCTGAGCCTTGGCAAGCAAGCATGTGGTCGTCCCTTGTGCTCGAAGTCTCAGCCACCCGCCGTGGAGGAAGGCAATTAATGAAAATTGAGCAGGTAGCTGAAACCTCAGCTCAAGCCATGAATGTAATGCATGGAGGTTCTGGCAGGCAGTCTGCCCAAGATCGTCCTATGTGCAGGTTTTCCTAAAAGAGCCATGTCGATCTAGTGTCCTCATCTGACCAAAGGAGCCTACACACGCTAAGTTGGACTTTAATGTCTCAGCTACCCTCCTGCTGCCAAGGGGGCATATTGCTCTGAGTATATATACTCATTTTTTGTATTTTTGTATGGATGGATTGTAGAGCCGAGCTCCTGACTGTAATGCTTTAATGAAGCATTGGTTTTCCTAGCTATGTATCTGTATGTGAAATTTCTTGTTTAATGAAAGGCAACTCTCTTTTCATTTGGTTTCTATCCCATACTAAAAGAGTTCATGATTGACTGATTCACATGAATCATTGTGACTGTGTTATGATAAAGGTTTTATTGTAACATTGTTATGTTCTTTTAGTGTTTCTGCAATTTGAATATAAGTTGTTATTGTGTTCAAGTTTTTCTTCTTCAGGCTGTTAGAAGCTCGATGCCTACAACGGACCTTTGCATTTCCTCACAGAAGTCTTCCTCCTACTCACCCTTATTACAACTTACTGTCTGAAGTTAAACCAAGACCTCATCTGCTTGTGCATGCCTGGCCTAGTTTTTGAGTTAGAACAATATTGTTTTGAGTTTACTTCCATTCATCACCCTTCAACAACAAATAGTGAAATAAACTGATGGGCTTCAGGCTTACTCCTACTGCAATCCAGGAGTGACTTCTGACGCTAACATTTTTGGTGTCGTTGCCGGGGACGAAGTTGAAAATTTTCCTTGGGATCGAACGACATCGAGCCTCTGATTCTGAAGGTGCATCAGGCATCAGAGCCCTGTGAGATTGCTACTGTGCACCTGGTGACTCCATTGTGACGACTCCACTGTGGCGAACCTGTTGTTTTAGTTGTGGCTTCCAGAGGTAGACACACGCAGTCCCATCCACAACTGCCTCTAGCTACACCTACAGCTGATCCAGAGGTGATTATAAAAAAAGGAAAGGCCTCTAAAGGAGAAACTTCCATCGCTAAACCAGGTAATTTGCCATCTCCTTCTGTAGAAACTCCATTCTCCTCTTCTCAGCTTCCTAGCAGACCTTTTTCTGAAGTTTCCCATTTCCTGAATTCCAGAAGTGTTCCTACTGAGTTTTCCCCCCCTGGTCTGGGATTGGAGGGAGAAATCCTTGTCACTTCCCTCTCCCCTGAAGTTGTACCTTGGCGTAGACCCAGAACCATAGAAGATTTCCCCACTCCTAGCTTTACCACCCCTCCTCTTATTATTGTTGTTCCTACTGCACAGAGAGAAGCATTTGCTAACTCAAGCCCCTTAGCCTTCTCTCTAAATCCCCCATTGTTTCCCCTTTCACTTGGAAGCCCATTTCCAGTATCCCCTATTCGAGCTCCTTCTCCTCCGAGTTCTCCTCCACCTAATATTCCTATGGCAGAAGAAAATCCCCCCATGACCAGAATGGAGGCTATAATAGCTGCTAGGTATGCTCCTCTTTTGTTGCCTCGACCTCTCAATGCCCTTTCAGCAGATGGCTACCTTAAGCAATTGCCCAATTTTACAGGCGAAGGGAGCATAGCTGCAAAAGAACACCTTGAAGCCTTTTACAGTTTTACAGATGATCATGTTATCATGCATGTAGACGTATGGATGAGGATTTTCATCCATATCCTTGAAGGCGAGGCTAGAATGTGGTTTAGGGCCCTGCCTCCTGGATCTATTGATGGGATTGAGGCTTTGGATAATTCCTTTTTGAGACAGTGGGGAGACAAAAAAGACTTCATGTATTACATGACAGAGTTTGGGTCTTTGAAGAGAAAGGAAGGAGAGTCTGTCTCTGACTTCTCCAAGAGATTCAATAAAATGTATAGTAAGATCCCCACTAAGATAAAGCCCTCAAAAGCCTCTGCTAAAATCACTTATGCTAGCACTTTTGATCCCGATTTCTGCCTCCTATTGAGGGAAAGGAGAGCCACTACTCTGGCTCACATGCAGGATGCAGTCATGGAAGTAGAATCTAACATATTGGTTGTTTACCGACTCAAGAATAAGGTTGATAGAGACATACCCAGGAAAAGACCTGAAGCCTACCCATCCACTTCCTCTCCCCTTCCCCTTCAGACGGACGAGGTAACTAAAGTGCTAAAATTGCTTTCGACTAGAATGGAAAGGTGGGAGTTAGAAGGGAATCCCATGTACAGAAATCCCCAAGATACTGATAACATAGGCTTCAGAAGGCCTAGTAACAATGTGCCACAGGCTTTGCCCAGGGAACAAAGGAGCAAAGACAGAGGTGATGAGAGGATTCAAACCCCTCTCCAAAATAACCTAGTTGCTCATGAGGAAGGAGAGGAGATAGATGAGCTCGACCCTAAAATTCACTGTATAGAAGACACTTCCCCTTTTCCCCATTTGACTCAATTTGCATATGAAGAATCCCTTATGAACATTCAAATCAACGAGTTGGGTAAAGGGGAAAAGGCCAAAAACACTCCTAACAGATACCATCTCATATTAAAGAAGAAAGAAGGGAATTTTGATAGCCATGATCAGCCCCTCATAGCGGAAAGGCCTGCTAAACCTGCAACAATCACTACTAAAGAAAAGAAAACTCGGAATAATTTGCCAACAGCCAAAGAACCTGTCTCTAAGGTAAGGGAAGCTCCTAAGCCTCTTTCCTCCTTTATTTTTGAGCATGAAATTCAAAAGATTAGAATTCTCGTACCTCTCTCAGAACTAGTTAAAAATGAAGATTTTAAAAAGTCCCTCTCCAAACTGCTACAATTTGAGTCCCCCCAGCCTTCCACAGATTCAGTAAATCTTCAAGACGAAAAGCCAGCAGTTGTCCTAGGTCCCATGGTAGAAGACAGAGATGATTCATCCCCTCCCTTCTACACATCCCTGAACATACATGATAAGGTGTTGCATAATTGCCTCATGGATTCAGAAGCTTCCCACAACCTTATGCCCAAAATAGTCATGGAAGAATTGGGACTGGAAGTGACAAAGGCTTACCACAATTTGTACTCTTTTGATTCAAGGAGGGTGCAATGCCTTGGAGTCATCAAAGACTTGGTGGTCTCTTTATTTCAGCTACCAATGAAGAGTGTGGTCATGGACATTGTAGTAGTTGATGTTCCCCCCAATTTCGGCATGTTGTTGTCAAGATATTGGATTAAAAAACTTGGAGGAACATTACAGATGGATCTCACATATTCCACCATTCCAGTCTTTGGAGGGGAACACAGGAGGTTGTACAGAAAAGCTCAGTTGGCCTACATTGTTAGTGATGAAGCAGACCCCACCAATCATCCTATCTTTGCACTTGACACTGATTTGGGGTCTAGTTTATTGCAGCTCACTGATACTCCTGAAGCCCCTTTTCAAATTAGAAAGCAACCCATATTTAATCACGAGATACCTCTTCCAACCACCTCTGTTTGGAAGATGTTCTTCGACGAAGCTTCTTCCAGCAAAGGCACTGACGCTGGAGTGGTTTTTGTGTCGCCTTGTCAGGAAACCATATCCCTGTCATACAAGCTAGAATTTGAAGCTACCAATAATGTGGCAAAATATGAAGCTCTTGTTCTGGGTTTAAGGGCTGCAAAAGAAATGGGAATTGAGGGGGTAGCAGTGTTTGGAGATGTTGAGTTGATAATTTAGCAAGTCAGAAATGCTTATCGGGCTAAGCATCCTCAGCTCAGGAGTTACAAAAATGAGGTGTGGGACATGATTGATAATTTCTTCTCGGCTTTCAACATTTCTTTTATTCTAAGAGAGGAAAATACTTTGGACGATTCCTTAGCTATCTTAGCTAGTCTGTTCAAGATCCCTCTATTGCCTAAGATCAAATATGAGGTTGAGATAAGATATAGGCCATCTGTACCAAAAAATATCAAGCATTGGAAGGTATTCGAAGACGATCTTGAAATCAAAAAATTTCTTCAGTTTGTCGATGAATTTTCTGCATTGCACATTGATCAGGATCCTGATCTCGAAAGTCACCCTCACCCTAAGGTATTTTTAAATAAAATTGCTAATCACCATATTATTCACCTGCCTAGCAATCACATTCTGAAGGGACTAGTCCCTTTAGAAATACTGTTTGATGGGAATGATGTGGCAATAAAGGGTAAGGTTTCAAATGGAGATGTTGATACAATGGAGTGCAACATCGGCACACAGGAGGAGCCTAAGTTTGTCAAGTTGTCAAGCAGTTTGACCAAAGAACAGAGGGCCGAATATACCAAGTTATTAAGAGAATTTGTTGATGTGTTTTCATGGACCTATGAATACCTCAAGACATATGACACATCTATCATTGAACACAAGATCCCACTAAAGGAAGAGGCTAAGCCATTTAGGCAGAAGCTAAGACAGATAAATCCCATGTTGTTGCCTGTCATGGAGAGAGAAGTGAAGAAGTTGTTAGATGCCCAAATCATTGTCCCCTTGAGATATTCTGAGTGGGTGGCCAATTTGGTCCCAGTGAGGAAGAAAAGTGGAGAAATCAGGCTATGTGTTGATTTCAGGAACCTGAACAGGAGCTCAAAGAAAGAAAACTATCCCTTGCCCAACATGGAACACATATTGTAGAGGGTAACTGGTGCATCTAGGATATCCATGATTGTTGATTTTTCTGGCTATAATCAGATATCAGTCATGCCTGAGGATAGAGAAAAAACAGTCTTCGCCACTCCTTGGGGCACATTCATGTATGCCAAAATGCCTTTTGGATTAATGAATGCAGGAGCAACATTTCAGTGAACCATGGACATAGCCTTCATTGGGGAGAAAGATCAGTTTGTGGTGATCTATCTGGATGAAATCACAGTCTTCTCCGGGTCTGATAAAGAGCACTATTGTCACTTGAGGAAAGTTTTCTTGAAATGTTGGAGGTTTGGCCTTTCCTTAAATCCAAAGAAATATGTTTTTTCTATGAAAGAGGGGAAGTTGTTAGGCCATATAGTATCAGCAGAGGGAGTGAGAATTGATCCCAATAGGGTAGAGGCAATTTAGACCCTGTCACTTCCCAGGTCTAAAAAAAAAGTCCAGTCTTTCTTAGGAAAGATTAACTTTTTGAGGAGGTTCGTCTCAAATTTTGTTGAGTTGGTGAAACACATCACAACCATGCTCAGAAAGGGAAATGAAGTAAAATGGACTATTGAACCTAGGAAATTTTTTGTCTGGATAAAGAAGGCATTGACTGAGGCACATGTGCTGATCAGTCCTGATTATTCTAAGGATTTCCTAGTTTTTTCTTTTGCTTCTTTTGATATAGTAGCAGCGGTCTTATTGCAGAAAAATGAGGAAGGGCGAGAGCAACCCATTTCCTTCTTCAGTAAGGCATTAAGAGATGTAGAAATCAGGTATGAGATCATGGAGAAACAAGCCTATGCCTTGGTGAAAGATCTCAAAGCTTTCAGAGTCTATGTCTTTCACTCAAGAGTGACTGCATACGTTCCTTCAACCTCTATGAAAGACATCCTTATACAGCCTGAAATAGATGGAAGAAGAGGTAAATGGATTGCCAAGATCCTTGAGTTTGACCTGGAGATAAAGCCCACCAAGTTGGTTAAAGGGTAGGGTTTAGACAAGCTGCTGGTTGAATCCAATTCTAAGGCCTTGGGGGTTAGCTTCATCAATTCTTGCTCAGAAAATCAGCAAGCTAAGTCGTCCAGAAAAAGCTCTTAGGGTGGCTTATCACTAGCAGAATGCACCTGGTACAGAGACATTTTGTACTTTTTGCAAGAGTTGAAGCCTCCTGATGGAATGGGAAAAAGCAAGGCAAGAGCTTTAAAGCTCAAGGCGGTCAGATATTTCCTTATTGACCAAGTCTTGTACTGGAGAGACCCTCTAGGGGTGTTTCTGAGGTGTTTGAACCCACAGGAAGCCCAGAGAGTTATGTTTGATTTCCATAGCGACCTTTGTGGAGGGAATCATTTCTGGAAGACCACGGCTCACAAAATTCTTAGGGCTGGGTACTAATGGCCCACCTTATTCACTGATGTCTGCAGAGAAGTCAGAGCTTGCATCAAATGCCAAAGGTTCTCAAGAAAGCAGTAGCTCAAATCTCTGCCACTAAAGCCTGTAGTAGCTTTAGCACCCTTTCAACAGTGGGGTTTGGACTTCATTGGATAAATTCATCCTCCTTCAAGTGGCTAGCACAGATGGATCCTGACTATAACAAACTATTTCACCAAGTGGATAGAAGTTGCCCCCACCAGGAGTACTTCACATAAGGTAATTATCAACTTCCTAGAGGATATCATAGCCAGATTTGGCTATCCCAGCAGAATTGTCACTGATAATGCTTCTTCTTTCAAGTCTGAGCCTCTGGTTAAGTTCTATGAGCAGTTTGAGATTTCACTAATTCACTCCACTCCCTATTATCCTCGAGGAAATGGACTGGCAGAATCTTCTAATAAAAGTCTAATCAAACTCATTAAAATATTATTGGAAGACAATAAGAGGGCCTGGGATTCAAAGATCAAATTCTCTCTATGGGCTGATCGAGTGACAACAAAAAAGTCCCTAGGCACCTCACCTTTTCAACTTGCTTATGGGACAGAGGCTTTGTTTCCTACTCAGCTCGCTTTACCTGTAGAGAAATTCTTTCAAAATCATGAAGGAGAGCCAGACCATATGGTCAGAAGAATTCATCAAGTGGTGGAAGTGCAACAGATCAGGGAGCAGGTAGTGAACATAGCTCATAGTCATCAGCAGAAGATCAAGCAGGCCTTTGACAGGAAGGTCGGGAAGGAGAAATTCGAGCTGGGAGATTTGGTGCTTAAGTGGGATGCACCTAGGCAGGATAGGGGAAAACACAGCAAGTTTGATGCCCTCTGGATCAGGCCCTTCAAAATATCTGGAGTATTCTTAAATAACACATACAGGTTGCAGGATTTGGAGGACGAAGAATTTTTTAATGGCCCAGTAAATGGGCATTTCCTAAAAAAATGTTTTGTTTGAGCCTTAGACGGCTCCTCTGTTTTTGTAAATATTGTTTTTCTGTTTATTTTTGGCTTAATAAATGACTCCATAGCCCAACAGCAAGGCACTGAAACTGCAAAGAGTTCTTAGAGCCTCACAGGGAGGACTCTATCCCCCATGGAGCCTAATGTTAGCACATATTATTGTAAGGGGGAAGCTTCTCTCTAGATTCGGGTCCTTGGTGAGAAATAGATGAAATGGGGCTTAAGATCCAACAAATGAAGTTATCCAAGGTCGCAGTCATGAGCACCCAAGACCAGCATGCATAAAATCTCTATTTTCGGGTTAAAAATCAAGCATGCGGGCATTTTTTTCTTTTTAGCAGCGAAGATCCATCGATGGAGCAGATCAACGGTCATCTGGTAAGCTAGAGCCAGAGATTTGCATGAGGTTTAGCACATGGGTTCATCCCTTAGGGCCAAAGTCACGAAACGATCATGGTTGTCCGATCCAGTTAGGACGCATGGCACGCGATTGAATCTGCTCGCTATTTCACCTATCGTGACTTTGAAATACAAGGGTTGACTCCCTCCCATCCATGATACGCGAGATGCAAAGGCACCTTTGGGTGCAGGCTCACGGTCATAGCACAGGGTCATATGGAAAGGTAGTTGGAGGAAGAGGAGCGAGAACTCCCAGTGGGAGAATCCCTGAAAGGATCGGGACCGTTAGTCTTGTAGGATGCGTGGTGCACGATTGAGTTTGGTCGCTATTTCGCCTATTGTGACTTTGAAATACGAGGGTCGACTCCCTCCCATCCATGATACGCGAGATGCAAAGGCGCCTTTGGGTGCGGGCCCCTGGTCATAGCATAGGGTCATATGGAAAGGCAATTGGAGGAAGAGGAGAGAGAAATCCCGGTGGGAGAATCCCCAAAAGGATCGGGACCGTTAGTCTTGTAGGACGCGTGGCGCACGATTGAGTCTGGTCGCTACTTCGCCTATTGTGACTTTGAAATACGAGGGTCGACTCCCTCCCATGCATGATACACAAGATGCAAAGGCGCCTTTGGGTGCGGGCCTACGGTCATAGCACAGGGTCGTATGGAGTGGGGACAAAGCAGATGAGGGGCGCAGAGCCAATGTGTTCAAGGGAAAATGGATCGTGTCCGTTGATTTTGAAGCCAGATCCAACCACTGATATGGAGGGTCATTTTGCAGTTTTAGTCACCAAGGATCCTGGACGCTAGAATGGTGGAATCTCCCAAAAGGAGAAGTGTCGAAGCGCCCTAGAGCAAGGCGCCAAGTCATGGCCATGGGTTACATTGAGGGCGGAGCCAAAATAAAAAGGAGGCTAGCCTCTGAGCCCTGGGAAGCAAGCACGTGGCCGTCCCTTGTGCTCGAAGTCTCAGCCACCCGCCGTGGAGGAAGGCAATTAATGAAAATTGAGAAGGTAGTTGAAACCTCAGCTCAAGCCATGAATGTAAGGCATGGAGGTTCTGGCAGGCAGTCTGCCCAAGATCGTCCTGTGTGCAGGTTTTCCTAAAAGATCCATGCTAATCTGGTGTCCTCGTCTGACCAGAGGAGCCTGCACATGCTAAGTTGGACTTTAATGTCTCAGCTACCCTCCTGCTGCCAAGGGGGCGTATTGCTCTGAGTATATATACTCAGTTTTTGTATTTTTTTATGGATGGATGGTAGAGCCGAGCTCCCGACTGTAATGTTTTAATGAATCACTGGTTTTCCTAGCTATGTATCTGTATGTGAAATTTCTTGTTTAATGAAAGGCAACTCTCTTTTCATCTGGTTTCTATCCCATACCAAAAGAGTTCATGATTGTCTGATTCACATGAATCGTTGTGACTGTGTTATGTTAAAGGTTTTATTGTAACGTTGTTATGTTCTTTTAGTGTTTCTGCAATTTGAATATAAGTTGTTCTTGTGTTCAAGTTTTTCTTCTTTAGGCTGTTAGAAGCTCGATGTCGACAACAGACCTTTGCATTTCCTCACAGAAGTCTTCCTCCTACTCACCCTTATTACAACTTACTGTCTAAAGTTAAACCAAGACCTCATCTGCTTGTGCATGCCTAGCCTAGTTTCTGAGTTAGAACAATATTGTTCTGAGTTTACATCCATTCATCACCCTTCATCAACAAATAGTGAAATAAACTGATGGGCTTCAGGCTTACTCCTGCTGCAATCTAGGAGTGACTTCTGACACTAACACAAAGATACAGTAGATCGCTTATTACTGCTCCATGAAACAATCCTGGATCCAATGCCAAAGGCATAACCTGTAGTAGATCTTTGATCATCCGGATTTCCAGCCCAGTCTGAATCTGAGTAACTTGTCAGCTCAACATTGAATGAATCAGTATATTTAATACCATAATCAATTGTGCCTTTGAGATACATGAGTACCCCTTTCGTTGCATTCCAATGGATTTCTATAGGTTTTTCCATAAACTGACTTAACACACTAACATAATATGCTATGTCAGGTCTGGTTGTAGTGAGATAATTCAAACTTCCCACCATATGTCTATACAGTGTACCATTTACCTCCTTCGAACCATCATCACAGTAAAGTTTCATGTTATGTTGCATTGGAACATAAGAAATTTTACACTGATCCATTTTAAAGTTCTTAAGTACTTCTCTGACATATTTACCCTTAGACACAAAGGTTTGACCAACATTTCTCCAAACTTCAAGACCTAGGCAGTAATGTAACTCACCATGATCTTTCATTTCAAATACTTGTGACATATGCTTCTTAATTCCACTAATCAATTTTTCTTAATTTCTTGTAATAATTAAATCATCAACATATAAGGAAATCAATACAACATGCCCCTTTTCATTAAACTTGGTATACAGATTTGGATCACTTTTGCTCCTCATAAAACCCTACTGAAGAAATAAGGAATCTATCTTCTCATACCATGACCTACGTGCTTGTTTTAGTCCATACACATCCTTCTTTAATTTACACACTAAATGTTCCTGACCACTTTTCACAAACCCCTCTAGTTAAGGTAAACCTCCTCCTTTAACTCACCATTCAGAAAAGCAGATTTTATGTCTAATTGGTGAAGCTTCCAATGGTACTTTGTAGCTAGTGCAATTAACATTCTTATAGTGTTTAATTTAGTTATTGGTGCAAATGTTTCTGCATAATCAATGCCCTCCTTCTATGAATATCCTTTTGCCACCAATCTGGATTTATATTTATCTATACTACCATATTCTTTGAATTTAGGTTTGTATATCCATTTACATCCTATGGACTTTTATCTTTAGGAAATTCAGTCAATTCCCAAGTTTTGTTTTTCGTTATAGAGTAATATTCTTCCTCCATTGCTTTTCTCCACTCTTCATGTTCATTAGCTTCATTAAAACTCATGTGTTCTATGACATTTGAAATATTACTCATCAGGGCATAATCTTTATATTTTTCAGGTGGACGAACCTGTCGTGAAGATATTCTCAATTGGCTGGTGACTTCTTCTCCGTTTTGTGAAGATTCTTATTCACTGCTGGATGTATCCATGTCACTGGGTGCCTTTTCCTGCTAGTGCTTCTTTTCTTTGATCTCTTCAACTTCAAGAAGTGCATGCCATCCTTCATGACTGTTGTCTTCATTATTTCTTTCTGTCTGCTCATGGAAAATTACATCTCTACTTGCAAACACTTTGTGAGTAGATAGATAAAATAGTTTGTATGCTTTAAATTCTGAACAGTACCCTATAAAAACACATTTGATAGCTTTAGAATCAAGTTTCTTCTTGTTCTCCTTTGGAATATGTGCAAAATCTTTACACCCAAATATCCTCAAATTATTAACTGTTGGTTTAGAATCATACAAGGCTTCAAAAGAAGTTTTACGATCAAGACACGTTGTTGGACTTATATTCTTTAAATAAACATCAGTGCTAATGGCCTCCACCCAAAAAGCATTTTAGAGATTCTTACCTTTCATCATACTTCGTGCACACTCCACCAGAGTTCTGTTTTTCCTTTCTGAAACTTCGTTCTACTGTGGAGTGTGGGGTACTGTAAATTGATGTATTATTCCATGATCTTTGCAATACTTGATGAAGTTCCCTAATCTATACTCTCCCCCTTGATCTGAGCGGAGGATTTTGATGGACTTTCCTGTTTGCTTCTCCACCATGTTTTTAAATTCCTTGAAGTATTAAAAAACATCACTCTTTTTCCTAAGGAAATAAACCCATGTGTATCTTGTGCAGTCATCAATAAATAACAAAAAATAATAAGCACCACCTAAGTACCTTGTCTGCATTGGTCCACAAACATCAATATGTATAATTTCTAATACATATTTCTTTCTCCTATCAAAATTAGAGGGGAATTCATCTCTATGCATCTTTCCTAATGCACAACATTCACAAGCAGCATACACATTCTTCAACATAGGGAGTCCTTCAACCATACTGTGTTTTTGTGATAACAACAAATCATATTAATTAATGTGACCATACCTTTGGTGCCAAAGAGTTTTTGTAGGCATAGTTGCAGAAATCAATGCTTGATGATTCTTGCTGGTGACATCAAGTTTGTACAAACCTCCAACTCTGACTCCTGAGGCAACAGTTCTGTAATGATCCTGCAAGTCCTTCACTATATAATGTGTCTTGAAGAATTTGACCTTCAAATTATGATATGTAATGGTGGACACAGAAATCATTTTTTTCTTTATCCCAGGGACATACACAACATTGTGAATGTGTCTGACAGTAGCATTCGGAAGTGTTACTGGAATATCTCCATATCCCTTGATTTGATAAGAATGATCATCTCCAAGATAAATATGCACACCATTATGTGTTTCTTTAAAGTTTATATACCAATTATTGTTACATGTCATGTGAATTGAAGCTCCAT
The DNA here is from genome assembly GCA_032191745.1 of Picea mariana. Lineage (NCBI taxonomy): Eukaryota > Viridiplantae > Streptophyta > Pinopsida > Pinales > Pinaceae > Picea > Picea mariana. Next base: position 21,800 of record JASDQU010585533.1, on the reverse strand, counting down.
AATCCACAAACCATGCATCAACATCATCAGTTTCAGCAGAGAATGCAACATTAGACACAAACAATATGAGATCTTTTGAATCAAAATTCGGGTTTTCTTCTGCAAAATGTCTTGAATGTTTTCTATTTTTATGCCTAGCCTCGTGATTTTTCTTCTTATAACATTCTTTGGCAATATACCCAGTCCTACCGCAATAGAAACACTTAGGTTCATTTCTATTAGATGGCATACCTCGATTTGGCTTTGGAAATGAATTCCTCTGGAATGAGCTTCCTCCTCTGCCTCCTTCTCCTGGTTTCCCTTTAGTGAATCTCTTCTTTGTCCATAGTGCTAAGTCTGAATTATTCGGCTTCAAATTCGTGCGTCTCTTTTCTTCATGCAGCAATATACATGTCAATTCCTCAAAGGTAGGAGCTTTCTTTCTCGCTGCAAGGCCTATTATAAACATTTGAGAGTCTTCTAGCATTCCATTTAGGGAAATTGTGACAAGATCAGTGTTTGACACTTTTTCTCCTATATCTCCCAATGTATCTTTCATGTCTTTAATTCGCCCAAGAAAAGTACTAATAGACTCATTTATATCCATTTTAATACTTAGCAACTTACTCTTCAGAAAAATAATACAATTTGTATTATTAGTCTCATACAAATATTTAAGTACTTTCCAAGTTTCACTAGAAGTCTTAGCATCTCTAATGTGAGGAATTATATTATCTTTCACATACATTCGTAATAATACCTTGGCTTTGTTCTCTCGCTTATCCCAATCTTGGATTGTTGTCGTTGTCACACTTGCAGCCGTGTTGGGTCGCGCTTCATCTCCTTTCACGATCGTCCATACACCATAACCTTCCATCGAGGTCTGCATTTTGAACTTCCAATTGACGAAATTTGAGCCATCCAATTTATCGGCTTCATTGAGATAAGTTTCAGCAAGTGGATTCGCCATCCCTGCAAACTCCTTCTCCTTCTAGGCAGTCAATGCAGCAAACACACGCCTAGTCTTCTTTCAAACAACTCGGTCTCCAATTGCAATAGATGGTGTGGGAACCAGAAAAACTCGATCTTGAACTCGAACTCGAACTCCAATTCTTGAATAATGAAAAGAATTAACGGGAGTGAGTTGCAGAGCAGTGAGCACAAGAATTGCAATGGAGAAGCGCAGGCCTTTCGAATTTAAATAGTGAACTATGTTTCCCATACATGTGATCCCCCATGCAATAGATTCACCCACACCCACACCCACACCCCATATTCACTTGATTGACTCCTATAACGAGCTATCTATTATCTTTGTTGCTTTTCTTCTATTCTCAAAGCCAATGTCAAAATACTAGAGTTGGTCAATACCGAATAAGTTGTACCATTGCTTAATTGCTACGAAAGTCGTTGAAATTCATGACTCTTTGATAAAAAAAATTAGAATGGACAGACAAATTTAGATTCATAATTCTCAAGAAAGAAACACAACGAATGGCAACTGATGACACAACCACAAAACGAGCGAGAATAGGGTTGGACCTGTCAGATTGAAGAGAAGCCTTATCCCTTATTTTGGGCCACATCTTCTCTGGCAACAAAGAATATGGATTTGAGACTAGGAAAAATTTTAAAAATATTTTTAATAGGCATTGTAAGGCTTGCAAGAAACCTGAAACTCTCCCTGGCAGGAGGAAGATCTATATTTCTGCATACTCTAAATATTAAAGACATGAAATCCCATCACCCCACTAATATTCGATTCGCCAAAAAAAACGAGTCTCCAACAACACGAAACCATTGCCACTTCCTGGTTATGAGGTCAAGATTCAAACATTGAAACAACGTTTTGATTCAATGTTCTGGTTTGAAAAAAAAAATCTAGATATATATATTTTTAATTTTTTTAATTTTAAATTTTGGATTATTTTAAATTTTATATCTTTAATTATTTATTAGTTCAAATAATGTGACTATACTTAAATAATTTTAATATATGTATTTATATTTGTGATTAAAGAATTCATTACAAATTTGAAATTTTAAATATTCTTAATATATGTATTTATTAGTTCAAATAATGTGACGATACTTAAATAATTTTAATATATGTATTTATATTTATGATTAAAGAATTCATTATAAATTTTAAATTTTAAATAATTTTAATATATGTATTTATATAGTCTTTGAGGGTGTAGGACAGTTGGTGACGGAGTGTGTTGTTAAGTCACTTCGTGTTGAAAAGTTAACAAAAAATCCAACCATGAATTGCAGTTTCTCAAGCCAAAAGTTAATCTCATTGCTAAGAAGGTCCGGACAAATTAATATATATATATATATATATATATATATATATATATATATATATTTGTGATTAAAGAATTTATTATAAAATTGAAATTTAAAAAACTCAAAAATTCTACATATAAATGATTTATTTATTTAATTGATGATAATTCTTTTAATTTTTATCTCTATAATTATTTATTCATTCAAATAGTGTAATGACATTTAAATATTTTTAATATATGTATTTATATTTGTTATTAAAGAATTTATTAAAAATTTTGAATTTTTTTTAATTGTATTTCTTTAATTATTTATTAGTTCAATTTGTGGAATGACATTTAAATATTTTTAATATATATATTTATATTTGTGATTAAAAAATTTATTAAAAATTTTGAAATTTAAAAAACTCCATAATTCCACACATAAATGATACATTTAATTGATGATAGTTATTTTAATTTTTATCTCCTTAACTATTTATTCGTTAAAATGTAAAGATATTTAAATAATTTTAATAAATATATTTTTATTTGTAACTAAAGAATTTATTAAAAAAAATAAAATTTAAGAAACTTCAAAAACATTTGAAATTTTAAAAACTTCATATTTCTAGCTTCTAGTTTTTATCTTTTTAATATTGAAATCAGTTCTCATATATATTTGAATTTAGATTTAGTGCATTTTATGCTTCATGCACATCTGGAATTTAAAATTGAACAATTTATTAAAAATTTTGAATTTTTTTTAATTGTATTTCTTTAATTATTTATTAGTTCAATTTGTGGAATGACATTTAAATATTTTTAATATATATATTTATATTTGTGATTAAAAAATTTATTAAAAATTTTGAAATTTAAAAAACTCCATAATTCCACACATAAATGATACATTTAATTGATGATAGTTATTTTAATTTTTATCTCCTTAACTATTTATTCGTTAAAATGTAAAGATATTTAAATAATTTTAATAAATATATTTTTATTTGTGACTAAAGAATTTATTAAAAAAACTAAAATTTAAGAAACTTCAAAAACATTTGAAATTTTAAAAACTTCATATTTCTAGCTTCTAGTTTTTATCTTTTTAATATTGAAATCAGTTCTCATATATATTTGAATTTAGATTTAGTGCATTTTATGCTTCATGCACATCTAGAATTTAAAATTGAACCAAAATTTCCTTGAACAGGTTTTGAGCACTAGTTTCCATTTAGTTTACTTTGTTAACAAAATTTTAAACTAAAGCTTTAAAAATTCAAATTCATTAGGAAATCATACATAATCTTACTTTTGAATTGATATAGGTTATTACATAATCTATTTCATTTATAATTTGGTTTATAAGCTTAATTATGACTATATTATTTTAGGTAGCCATAAGAATAATAGCTAAAATATTTAACAATAATTAATTTGTGTGTCTTTGCAAATATATATGGATAATCAAATAACATAAATACAATTAATTATAAAAATTATTGGTAAGCATTTTAATGTTTAATATAGCTTAGTGTAATATTGTTACATTATTACCATGACTTTAAGACTCGAGAAAAAGTGACATGGCATGTAGGATATTTTTTTATTTGACAATATGGGAACCTATATTACCATATGACAAGTAAGATTCTAGTTTAAGTTTATTTATTGCCAATAACATCATTTCTAATTAATTCCTGTAAAAATTTTGAAAACAAAATAAAAAAATAAAAATGATATCAAATTAATATCTTCATCCCATAATCTATGAATCTAATGTAACCTTCAATTAATTAGAAATATTCATATTTCTATTTAATATAATATTTTATTGTAAAGAAAAAAATAAGCATTGCTAAGATAAGAACAAATTCTCACTAGCTTCATAGTGAAATTGGGCGTTGGTCAATTCCTAAAATGCCATGGGATGAAAGAGTGTGTCACCTTTGTGACATTAAGAAGGTTGAAGATGAAAATCATTTTCTCTTAGATTGTCCAACCTATACTCATATTAGATCTCGTTTTCAAAATATTTGTCACACTACCAACCGTCCTAACCTCTTAACACAATAAAAGTATGGTGATCTTGGAAAGCTTATCTTAATGCTTTTCGTGCAAAGAAACAAAATTCTAAAGAATCACAAGTAATCACTTACCCTCTTAAGGTCTGATAGACCAATTTGGTCTTAGTGGACGTTAATCATCATCATCATCAATATTTATTTATTTTAATTTATGATTTCTAATAAAAAAAAAGTGTTACTCTTTTGAATACGATACTGGCTATTGGTTACCTTGGTAAAGATGCTTGTTGTTGGTTGCTTTTATCTGAATTATTCCTTTAAATATGATTGACCTAGGTCCAGGTCTACTAGGGATCCAACAAAGCCTATAAAACTATCGACCCTCCTGGTAAACCAGAAGGCAGCACAGTGCACAGAGTGCACTGCGTAGTCTCACCTGAGATAGTCTTAATGGGTGCCTACAATGCTCAAGTGTTTGTTGTCCAAGATTAAGTGGGGATATGTTAGTTGTGCGCTAAGAGTTCTATCTAGTTACTAAACCAAGATTCTTTCATTCATCGATCTTAGTTATTCTGTTGTTCCTTAGGCATGCATGTAAATCAAGAGATCTAACTACTTCATCAAAGAATTTATCTAAGATTTAACCATTAACAACATAGACGTAAACAATAGTCATTCCACACAACACATGATTTACCATGGTTCACCCCCTCCTGGGTTACGTCCACAAAGATTTGGATCTAAGGCTCTTTTATTATGGTTCTGTCATATATGGCATTGCGCGCACTACAAATCTGTTCATATATTCACAAAATAGACTCCTCAGCCTTTTCGAGGCTGACTAGATCGCACCAAGCTCCTTCGCCTACGATCTAACCCTCAAGGTCTAGTCACTTTTCCCTCCCATAGCTCAACAGCTTACAAAAAGGTATCGGATCATATTTGGGTTACATACCTGTTACTTTATATCGTGTGAGTAACTCATAACAACTATCAAAGACATCGAACCCCCCCTAGACCTCCT
>JASDQU010585532.1:39405-50316 GCA_032191745.1 Picea mariana | reverse complement strand
AAAAAAAAAAAAAACATGAAAATGATTATAAGATGAAGCCAAACACTACATTCTTATTAAACACATTCATGAGATAGAAAACTGAATGGGAATGGGAAACATTGATCCAAAAATTCATTCAACACATCGAAAGATATAAAATGGGAGGGAACTAGCATAATAGTTCTTTAATATTATTAATTCAACAATGGTAAAATTTCATGGTCCTAACTATAAGATACATTCAACAATTCTTTAAATACAATATTGGCACTAGTTGGGGATTATATAATCTCAGTCCTGGGCCTTATTGTTTCTTGTTCCCATAATACATGACTTGGATCATGTCTACAAATAAAAAATAGAATGAGTAAAGAAGAAGAAGGAAGACAATGTGCTGATTCCTTTACCCCAAGCCCAATAAATTATTACAAAAAGGATTGCTCTCTCTCTAAAAATTGATAGCCTATTGGTATAAAAATTCACGATCCTTGCTCCTGTTGTTCAAGTTCCTTCTTATAAATTTGATCTATCTATCACTGATTCTACTAGTCCCCACTTTCTTATGGGATTAATCCCTAATTAAGGGCACCACTCTCCCTTAATACCACAAAAATAGGAGGCATGTGAGAAACATAACTAAAAATGGTTTCTTACTAATTTTTTCCTTCCCTCTTTTTTCCCCTTCCATCTATGATGAAAATGGTTGTTTTGAAACCCTAGATGGTACCTATCGTCCTGGTATCACATGAGCTAAGGGGTGTTCTTCCTATGGTACATCCTGTTATGGGGTTTTGGTGGCATAGTCATAAATAATAATAAGATACCACCATCCTTGATTATCAATCATTCTCCCACATTTTAAAATTTTGAAAGATTTATCCAAATCCATCTTCTCCATATGATATATGGGGGTTAGGGAGTAGACAAGGAATTTCATGAGTTTCTAGGTGACAATAGAAGGACACAATTGATTAAAAACCTCTAGATATGAAAGAATAGTTCATTTTTCCATCACACGTAAGAGCTTGACGTTCATTGTTTTCAATTACTCAATGTAGAATTCTAGAGCATGTGAGGTTATATTATCACCCCATAGGGATGGGAGGCCATTTCCTACCATACTTTTCATATCACCCATGAAGTATATGATGGGGGATACTACTCTTGTGGCCCTTTCACTTGTAAATGTTCGTATTTTTAGCTTGGTGGTGTAGGTGTCAACAACCATTGACATGAAATTTTTGTCTTTGACCCCTAGCAATCCCATGGATTGGTATGGAATTTTGTTCAAGACCTTAGTCACTTCCTCTTCTACTATAACCCCATGTTTCACATCCTTTTAAGTATCACTCAAATATTTTTTAACTTTCTTATATCGACCATTAAATTCCAAATAAAATTGCAAGTGATCTTTGATTCTGGGGTGTTGTCAAAGACATAACCCTAGATCTTGCTCTTGATTTCTTTCATTGTTGCCTACAATTTAACCTCTTTCAGGGATTCTTCAAACCTAAATTTCCAAGTCTCTTTTTCCTCCTTAAGTGATACCACTTTGACCCTTTTGTCGTACATTTTTTTTCTTGATTTTCTTCCATCTTTTGTCCTTGCTTATTTAGTCTTCCTTCCTTTTATCAATAATGTTTTGGGCATTTTCTATTTTGATGGAGCTCTCTTGATGTTTCATTTTCTATCCCTCTACTTCTTTAAGGAGATACTCATTTTTTTTTTTGGATATGAGTCATGTCAGCATCCTCTATTCTAGGAGTCACAATATGAGAGGGGAAGCATATATCCATCCATGATTCTTTTACTTCAAATGTAGGGTTTTTATTTGTTCCCTTGATTCATTTAGTTGAATTTTCATTTATGTGTCCTTGTCGTTCTTGACCTCTAATGATAGCACCCTTTTTTCAAGGGATTGTATTTTTGCATTGATAACAACGTTCTCATTACTTAGATAATTAACCTTCTTAGCCAACATTTAATTTTCAGCTATTGATTTGAAATGGATCTGAACCAAGACAATGGCTGTAGGAATTGGTACCCAAACATAAGTTGAAAATGAATGAGGATTGGTTAAGACATAAAAGACGATGCAATGTAAAGTTACATGAGACAAATGAGAGGAAAAATAATGAATGAAATAAAAATAGGAGAGAAATATTGAGGAATGGAAAATGAAAGTCAAGCATGTTGGCCTTCCCGTTACCCCAACTCTCCCTAATTATTCTTGTACTTTCACTCTCAAAGGGATTTTTTTGATTGATGGCCAAGGAGAGGAGAATACAAAGAGAGCCATATAATTGCATTGTAAATCTAAGTGCCAAAATATGTCTGAGAAAACCTTTCGATGATAGTATTTTTTTCCTTCATGTTTCCCCGAGTGAAATCATCGTGTCGATTATGTGATTGATGTTATGTGTAGTGATAATCTCTTATATGTGTTATATATGTTTTCGTTCTTCATTTTTAACTGTTGTTTATCAATGTATTAGAGGCCATAATTAGCCCCAACAATCTCTCCACAGGTTGTACAGGTCAATTGTGTGTGTTTGGAGGTCGTACATGGGTCATATAGGTCATACACCCATTGCACCAATCACCTATTACTTCCTAGTGGCCACTCTTACTCTTTCTACATATGAGTGGATGTAATTGTTGTTTTGTATCGTATATTGGAGTGTCAAATTCTTACCACATACTCAGATCTTGAATTATGTTTTAATTGTTGTTCCCTTAATTCTTTGGCATTGACGTGTTTGTCCGATTTACCACCTTTTGATAAAACCAATTATGACATGATCATTTAAATTTCATCTCATACAAATTAAATGATCGTGTCAGAATTGGTTTTATCAATCCATTGAGATAAGCTTTATTTCAAGCATGGTTTACATATTAAAACCTTTTCTCACATGTATTAATCCATAGCCATTTGATATATGTGATTTTCTTAGCTTCCAACTCATATACGTGTGGTTGAATTGGTATTCAAGTTGAAGGGAGTTGAGTATATATCCATGGAATTTTGGTATGAGATATGTCATTCCCTTGCTTTGGCATTGTGTGCTAAATTCTATTTATTGAAGAAATTTTGATTCATGACACTACCATTAATTGGAATAATATAAAAATATTGATGAGCATTTCCTTGTATTGGTTCATTGAGCCGAGTTCTTAGTTTTCTAAACATGGCATAGAAAGTGTTATGCACCAAATTCCCAAATAGCATAAAAGAGAAAGAGAAGTAAATGCACGCCTTGAGAACAAGACACAAGTGATTGTGAAGCCTCTTCGAGGGGGAAACCTCCTTTTACAATAGAAGAAATGTACAAGATGATATGATTTATAAAATTGGGTCTCCTTGGTGTTGTGGTAAAGTTCCCCCTGTGGACATGTGAAACTCCCCTTGGATCAAGATCCCTCTTTGATCCAAGACAAAAGGAAAACAAATGGTGTACTACTTTACCCCCAGAAGGATGAATGACTTACCTTTATACGTCGGTTGTCCTCGCTGCTCCATCCTTTGATCTTGATGTCCAAGCTCCTAGGTGCAATAAAAGTCCTGCAAGGAACAAAACAAAACCTCCTTCTTCCACACTATATTGTTAAGTAGAAACAAATCTATCTATGATGAATTAAACAACAATAGAAATGCATATAGTGAACACATAGGCATGAGAGGAATAGGCCAAGTTATGTACTAATGGAAATAAAATAACAATGAAGCACTTACAATATCAATCTCGATGTTGTAGCAGCTCCTCCAAACTCTCTTGTCTAACCCCTCGGGTCTCACACAGTCATAAGTATGATGCTCTCAATTCTCCTCCTCTTTCACTCAAGTATGGCCTTCATTATATAGGCATTGAGGCATCACAACCATAGGCTATTTTTTAGGAGAGGATGTGTTCAAATGAGGATTTGGATCAACCAACAAGATTGAACTTGCCTTGAATAGGAGAAATCTCTAACCAATCTCTTAACCACATAGATGATTTTAGGGTCTAAATTTCTCCATTAGGATAATTTTCCATGGTTTTTCCTAAAAAAAGATTTTCCAATTTCCATTTTTTCTAAAATTGATTCGCCTAGATTCCATAGAATAAAATTACTTTACGTTAAAAATTGTCAAAATTTTATAAAAACTATATAAAATCCTTAGAAATTTGAATATTTTTACAAAACTGTCACCAAACATTTTACATTTTTCATATTAAGTATTAGTAAAATTAGCCCAGGTTTCTATATTTTAATATAAATTTCCATCCTTAAAATTGTCCCTACTTAACCTACTGAAAACCTTTGGAAACGACCTCACAAAACAAGGCATGATGGTTTCAACTACTTCATAGGGCCCCCATAATTGTGCACAGGGTGATGAACAAGGGATTATCACTCCCTAAGACACTTTTGGGGAGCGATGATCGGGGTTTTATCCCTCCTTGTATATGGGCAGGGGGGCGATGAAGCTAAATCAAGGCCAAAATCTCAAGGAAAAATATGGTATTTTGACCTATAACAGATAGGTTTCTTCTTCATCATGTCTAGGGATTATGACATACACCTTATCATGGTGACAAAATTGTGACACTTGGTAAAGTGTGACACTTAATTTTTCCACTTAGGTGTATAATAGTTGTGATACTTGTGACACTTATGACACTTGAGTGTGACATTTAGTAGTGCAACACTTAGGTGTGTAACAAATGCCGCCCAAAGTGTGAAGTCAAAAGAAAAAATGATGGACAAAACACGTTACAAAAATATGTATGTTAGGGTGCTAGAATAGGAGAGTCGAGTGGAAGATGCAAACAAACATCAATAGATATTTATGTATCATCCCCGAGGTAGGCATACCCATGCTTGGAATAAACTGACTCAAGGCAAGGCCACCAACCAATACACTGTGGATCCATGAAAAGAACTGACTAAGGATATGACCACCAAAGATACAATGTGGATCCATATCTCCATGAATCAATCAAGTCATATCCACGAAAGAATACACAATAGAGCTACGATACGGAAAAACATAGCCACATACTGATACAAAGTAGATCTATGGGACAACATATATATCAATAAGATCACCAACATTATGACCATAGTGGAATCTTTTGAGTACTCAAATAGTCTCCATCTCAACTTGGGTGCCTGAGGAGTTCCTAGGGTCTTCGTCTCGATCCCAAAATGGTACGATTCTAGCCATGTGAATAGATGAGTTGATGCCAAACATGGTAGAAACCACTTGATTATTGGTCATTGAATTATATTGTTAATAAGTGCAAGGGAAATCACCAATGATGACAATGACTCCCAAGGTACCCTAGTAAATTCCAGCGAATGTGAATAAATGAGATGAAGTAGAACATTCGTGGAATCATTCGATCAGAGGTCAATGATGTAAACCTACTATCGAAAGCGAAGAGACCTACCATTGAGGCATGCAGGTTCCAAGGTACTAACTAATTTCTAAGTCTAATTATTGGATAAAATGTTGAAGTCAACATGATTAGACTTGTCGAAGGAGGGCCATGGTGTTTCCCCCATCATCGAAATGAAATTGGCACAAGAAAGTGATGCAATATGATAGATCAAATGAGTACAAAATGACACGAGGATGAAGGTTGGTAACACTGAAGAGTGGTTGGTTTGGGTTAAAACTTCCCTTGAACATTATGAGGCACGAAAAAATACTTGGAATCATTGAATCAATGAGAGATAGACCAAAAAATAGTGTGATGATAACTAGGGCACTCTTTGGGTGAGATGAAGGAGTATGATGACTCATAGGATTGGTATGACTTAGAGATAAATAGACTACCCAACTATAAGACAAGACGAAAACATGTGCCATGTTCAAGGGAGACAACAAACGGGTGCCATAATGCTTTCTAATAACTGACCCAGTTCCCTCAAATCCACCCCCCCACCATGAACATTGAATACTTATTTGTTTTTTAACAAGTTTGGAAAGGATATAAGATGATCAATATAGCTCATATTCGATGAGTCCCTCATCACATGTTTAACAAAACTGAAGAAGGAGGGGTTTGGTCCCATATGGGTCCTTTGATGTATAATTTTACAAGCCCAAGGAAGGTAAACTCGATGTTCTTTTCATGTTTAGAGAGTGTAAAAAGATATTAAAGGAGACTCCAAGGGTGTTCTTTTTCGTAAATTTAGTTTCCCAAGCCCAAAAAAGTGTAATACAATACAAGGGATAAACTCTTCTAGTCAAGATTGATCAGAGTTTTCCTTTTTCATAGTTAGTCTTTTGAGGCTGAAAAAGGGATAAAATACCACTTGAAAGATGACTCTTTAATGTTTAATGAGCTCGAAGAACAACAAAGCATGCTCTCATGAACAAGGTTGGAAAAAGTCTTGTCTCCTGAAGTCCTGCACAAGTAAGAGATGACTCGATGCAACTAAGGTCATAAATCTCCATCAAATAGTGTTTACACTCAAAGATATAGCTTATATGGAAGAAACAAGACAACGTGAACATGGAAAAATAACTAGTTCCAATTGATTAAAAAGCAATTGGTGAAAAATACCTAGTTTATTTTACCTCTTAGCTTGCTTTGTTGAAAATTTCCTTTTTTAGGGAAGATCTTGGAGTGTTGATTACATGAGATTAAAGAGACCATTTTGTGAGCCATATGAAGCAGGTTGGTCTTCTCATCAGTCTCTCTCATTTGATTGTGCTTTTAGATCATTTGGTGCATGTTTAGGGATGGTTTGAGCTATTTTAGGGATCACTTGGTGTCCCAGGGATTATCGCTCCCATAACACATCGATAAGAGCGATGAAGTGGAATTCATCACCCTGTATATGAATAACATAGAGTGATAGTTCCCCTGTAATTCACTCTGGGGGAGCGATAAGTGCAATTTATAAGTATTTTTTGCAAGTAGAAGGTCAATAAAGCATTGATATTGGATCAAACTTTGACTAATGAGTATTCTTGTCATGTGCAGGAAGTTCTTGAACAAAATGAACAAATGGAAAGAGAGAGAACATGAGGCCAAATACATGGATGCTTTACATGATCCAAACACCATGGCAACCATGAGAAACTGTTGTTTGCTCAAATTATTCAAGACTCAAAGCATGAGGAAGCAAGCGCTTCTTTTGGAGAATTTGATAAGGATGTGGGATGCAAATGACCAAATTTTTCATGTAGGTCCCCATACTCTTGATATAGATATGGAGATCGATTATTTATTAGCAAGGCTCTCTAAGCAAGGGGCATCTATTAGTTTGGCTAGTCATCAGGACACTGAAATGTCAACTGATGAATACATTGCTCAATTTTGTGGGGAAGGTACCCGAAAGAGCAGTGGGAAGATTCCTATCAAGGACATCATAGATCTCCCTTTACACATAATCGTTTTTACTATCACAAGATAATCGAACAACACAGGGCCACATCTTGCTTCAAAAGGTTAGATGGTGTATGCCATTGAATGCCTTGATCCTAGAGTATTCAACTTGTGTGGGGGATTATTGGTGGATTTGAAGGATCAAATCACCAAGTGTAGGACAAGGAGACAACAAAAAATTGGATATGGATTTATTCTAATTCCATTCTTCTTAGAGAAAGCGCCTTTAATGCGCCCATGGATGGAGATACCCGAGCATCTTTCCACTAAGCCACAGATGGAGCGTTGGACTAGTATCATGTCCCAGTTAGGGGGTGGTCCCTAGATTTTTGCATTTGATGTTGGATTCTTCACATGGCGGGAAGATCAGATCCCCATGATCGAGGACTTCCCGTATGTCGGGATGCATTTCAGAGAAGACATGGATCTCGTTCTTCCTGAGGGAGTATGGGACACAACATGTATGTATTCAAAGAATGTGACCTTGTAACAATGTTGTTTTGTTTTTTTGATATATATATATATATATATATATATATATATATATATATATATATATATATATATATATATATATATATATATATATTGTCGTACAAAGGGGATCTCAAAGCATTTTTGTTTTTATATCATAGATTGAGGAACATTGTTGTTGGTAGGTATGTCACCATTGCACCGATGTGAAGAGGTTTATCAGATAGAGGACACTGACGTTGGAGGGATTCAAGATGTGGAAAGGAACCTGAGGGGGCTCACCATGGGTGTCCTCACGATGTAGATGCAGGAGGTTCCTTATCATCTCTAGAGGCACACAATGGGAGTGTCTGAGGGCATTATCTAGTTGTTATGCCAAGTAGCTCGAGGGATTGTCTGTCACCATGAGAAGAATGTGCCACAGGACGATGATTAGAGTCCTATGTATTTTTCTATTTTTGCGATGATGTATGGGAGATATAGCCCAATTTTTTTCCTCGATGTATTTTTTGGATTTTATTTCAGTTGTTTATCCATAAATGTTTAATCGAATGATGGTTTTTGTTTTTGAACTTTTACATGCTTTGTGATTTATGTATGCACTAGATGTGAGTCTAACATGAAATTCGCAAGCGAATCAATTACTGTGTTAAAATCCCTTGGTATATGACGATATTGAATGTAATCGAATGATCTTTCAAAGAAGGGAACCCTTAAATAGAGGCGTAGAAATATAGGATCAAAGACAGAATAAACACGATTTAATTGAAAGATCATGAGTTGAGAGTCGAGACTGAGAATAATATGGGATATGCCAAAAGAGGAAGCCTCAGTCAAAATTCCAATTACAACGTGATATTCCATGTCGTTATTTGTCATAGGACCAAGGGAAACTCCTTTTGAACTTACTAACTCGTGAGTGGGATAATAGACCACCCAAGCTACAGAAGCCAGGTTCTCAGTACGTCGACTAGCACCATTTGCAAATCCAAAATATATGGAAGAGGACACCAACATCTGCATGTTCAAGGACAAAGTGGGATAAGCAGACATAAGTGAAACAAAACCCTACATGTAAAAGAAAAAATCACACCACAACCAAAACAAACCAAATGTATGGTATAATAATGTACAAAACACTAATGCAGAATGATCCTAAGCATAGTTCTTTTCAGGTAGAGCCCATTCCGAGGCTCCTTCAATGGTATTCCATCATAGTCAACTAGATCATACACACCCTTTTGTAGCACCCATTTCAGAATGTAAGGATCGTGCCACATGGGTTCTAACTTACCTTCCCCTAGTTTATTGTGGTCTTGGTCATAGACTAAAACTAGGTCACCTTCGTCAAAGACACAAGGTCAAATGAATTTGTAGTGTTGCATCTTGATGCATTTTTTATGTGTCTCATTAGCGAGGTTAGCATCACTATGGGTCTCATCAATTTTTTTCATATACAATACCATTCCTCCTGGGTAGAGGTGTTGGGTAGGAGTTTGATGGTTATTTTGAGAGATGAAATTTTGCATTCAATCAATAGGGCTGCCTCTAGGCCATAAACCAATTGAAAAGGAGTAAACACAATGGCAATTTTTATGGAAGTCGTGTAAGCCCAAAGTGCATAGAAAATTTTTAAGTGCCAATTTGATTTTTGTGCCCCCACCATACATTGGATCATGGTTTTCAAGACCTTATTAATGCCCTCTACTTTTCCATTTGCTTGGGGGTAGTATGGGGATGACTTTTCATGGCGAAAACCCAATTTGGTGCTTAAATCAGCCATCATATGGTTTCGAAAATGTGAACCATGATCAATGATGATTGCTTGTGGGACTCCGAATATGGTAATAATGTGATTGAAAATGAATAACACAACAATTTTTCCATCATCTGTAAATGTAGGCTTAGCCTCGGCCCATTTAGTGAAATAGTCAATTGCGACTATAATATAACCATGCCCCCCGTTTGAGGTAGGATTACATTGCATAATTTTGATACCCCATTTTGAAAAAGGGCAGACAACAACTACTGGATGAAGTGGAGCAGGGTGAGAGCGCATTTTATGATGACAAATTTGACAGGGTTGGCATTTCTTAATGAAATCTATACAATCTTTGAAAATCGATGGCTAGAAATACCTTGTGCATAATATTTTCTGGGTTTTAGCTATCCCAGAAAGATGACCGCCACATGCTCCAGAGTGATAGTCATTAAGGACACATTCGACTTCTTCGTGGGTTAAGCATCATCGTAAAATAGAATCAATACCTCGATGATATAAAGTGTCAGCAATGATGAGGTAATGTTTTGCATGATGGCGAATGCGACAATGGTCTTCATGAGATAGCTCAGGCTGGAAGCATTGGGTTTGGAGAGACAAAGTGATATCTCCATACCAGGGGTTGGATGTACTAATGAGGAATAATGACTCATCAGGAAGAGATTAGATGGGAACAATTTCTTCATCAATACAGGGAAGGTCACACATAAGCTCGACAAAAACCAAAGATTTCTTTGATTTTTATTTTGCAAATTCCAGATCAAATTCTTGTAGAATGATGATCCATCGTGAGTATTTTCCCCCTAGTACTTGACGTGCCAATATGTGGTACATGGGGTTGGAATTTTCAATGATTGAGGTTTTTTGAAGCAAAATGTAGTGTCGAAATCTTTGAACAATAATGACTGCTTCCAAAGCCAACTTCTCAACATGTGAATAAAGAATTTTAGAGCCTACAAGGCACTTACTTAGATAATAAATGATGTGTTCTTCGCCATCATCATCCTCTTGAACCAATACCATTTCGATGGTGGAAATGGATGCGACAAGGTAAAGTATATAATCCCTCATGTAATAGGGTGGATGGATTAATGGATAATGAGTTAATGTGCATTTGAGAGCATCAAATGATTGTTTGCTTGGTCATCCCAAATGAAAGGGACATCCTTTTTCAACAAGAGCATAAATCCTTTCGTAATTTATGCATAATTATGGACGAAGCAATGTAAGAAGTTTGCCTTCCTGATCCAGGAGGATCTAGGATAATTTTTTTTTAAAGTCCTTAGA